>OU342743.1:360731952-360812607 GCA_910589775.1 Avena eriantha
CACAAACCACATATGGATTCACCAGTGTCATTGCATGTGTGTTCTTTTCATTAACCACATATGGATCCCCTAGTGTCATTCGATGTGTGTTCTTTTCATTAACCACAACTAGTGTAATTGCATGTCTGTTATTTTCATAGGCCACATATGCATCCACCAGAGTTCATTACATGTGTGTTATTTTCGCAAACCACATATGGATCCACCAGTGTCATTGCATGTGTGTGCTATTTTCATTAACCATAGCTAGAGTCATTGCATGTTTGTTCTTTTCACAAACCACATGGATCTACCAGTGTCATTGCATGTGTGTTCTTTGAATAAACCACAACAAGAGTCATTGCATGTGTGTTCTTTTCACAAACCACATATGGATCCACCAGTGTCATTGCATGTCTGTTCTTTTCATTAACCACATCTAGACTCATTTCATGTGTGTTCTTTTCACAAACCACATACGGATCCACCAGTGTCATTGCATGTTTGTTCTTTTCATAAACCAGATATGGATCCACCAGAGTTCATTACATGTGTGTTCTTTTAATAAATCACAACTAGAGTCACTGGATTTGTGTTCTTTTCACAAATAACATATGGATCCACTAGAGTCATTGCATGTGCGTTCTGTTCACAAACCACATATGGATCCACCAGTGTCATTGAAATGTGTGTTCTTTTTATTAACCACAGCTAGAGTCATTGAATGTCTGTTCTTTTCACAAACCACATGGATCCACCAGTGTCATTGCATGTGTGTTCTTTCAATAAACCACAGCTAGAGTCATTGCATGTGTGTTCTTTTTATTAACCACAGTTATAGTCATTGCATGTCTGTTCTTTTCACAAACCACATATGGATCCACCAGAGTCATTGCATGTGTGTTCTTGTCACAAATCACATATGGATCCAGTAATGTCATTGCATGTGTGTCCTGTTCATTAACCACATATGGATCCCTAGTGTCATTGCATGTGTGTTCTTTTCATTAACCACAACTAGAGTCATTGCATGTGTGTTCTTTTCACAAACCCCATATGGATCCACCAGAGTCATTGCATGTCTATTCTTTTCACAAACCACATATGGATCCACCAGCGTCATTGCATGTGTGTTATTTTCACAAACCACATATTGATCCACCAGTGTCATTGCATGTGTGTTCTTTTCATTAACCACAACTAGATTCATTGCATGTCTGTTCTTTTCACGAACCACATGGATCCACGAGTGTCATTGCATGTGTGTTCACTTAATAAACCACAACTTGAGTCATTGCATGTGTGTTCACTTAATAAACCACAACTTGAGTCATTGCATGTGTGTTATTTTCACAAACCACATATGGATCCACCAGTGTCATTGCATGTCTGTTCTTTCCATTAACCACATCTAGATTCATTTCATGCGTGTTCTTTTCACAAACCACATATGGATCCACAAGTGTCATTGCATGTGTGTTCTTTTCATAAACTACATATGGATCCACCATAGTTCATTGCATGTGTGTTCATTTAATAAACCACTACTAGAGTCACTAGATGTGTGTGTTTTTCACAAACCACATATGGATCCATAGGAATCATTGCATGTGTGTTCTTTTCACAAACCACATATGGATCCACCAGTGTCATTCAAATGTGTGTTCTTTTCATTAACCACAGCTAGAGTCACTCCATGTCTATTCTTTTCACAAACCACATGGATCCACTAGTGTAATTGCATGTGTGTTCTTTCAATTAACCATAGCTAGAGTCATTGCATGTGTGTTCTTTTCATTAACCACAACTGGAGTCATTGCATGTCTGTTCTTTTCACAAACCACATATGTATCCACCAGAGTCATTGCATGTGTGTTCTTTTCACAAACCACATATGGATCCACCAGTGTTATTGCATGTGTGTTCTTTTCATGAACCACATATGGTTCCTCCAGTGTCATTGCATGTGTGTTCTTTTCACAAACCACATATGGATCCACCTGTGTCATTGGATGTGTGTTCTTTTCATAAACCACATATGGATCCACCAGAGTTCACTGCATGTGTGTTATTTTCATTAACCACAGCTAGAGTCATTGCATGTCTGTTCTTTTCACAAACCACACAAGGATCCACCAGAGTCATTCCATGTCTGTTCTTTTCATAGAACACATATGGATCCGCCAGAGTTCATTGCATGTGTGTTCTGTCAACAAACCACATATGGATCCATCAGTGTCATTGCACGTGTGTCCTTTTGACAAACCACATATGGATCCACCAGTGTCATTGCATGTGTGTTCTTTTCATTAACCACATATGGATCCCCTAGTGTCATTGCATGTGTGTTCTTTTCATTAACCACATCTAGGGTCATTGCATGTCTGTTATTCTCATAGACCACATAGGCATCCACCAGAGTTCATTACATGTGTGTTATTTTCGCAAACCACATATATATGGATCCACCAGTCTCATTGCATGTGTGTTATTTTCATTAACCATAGCTAGAGTCATTGCATGTCTGTTCTTTTCACAAACCACATGGATCTACCAGTGTCATTGCATGTGTGTTCTTTTAATAATCCACAACTAGAGTCATTGCATATGTGTTCCTTTCACAAACCACATATGGATCAACTAGAGTCATTGCATGTGTATTCTTTTCACAAACCACATATGGATCCACCAATGTCATTGCATCTGTGTCCTTTTCATTAAACATATATGGATCCCTAGTGTCATTGCATGTGTGTTCTTTTCATTAACCACAACTATTGTCATTGCATGTGTGTTCCTTTCACAAACCACATATGGATCCACCAGAGTCATTGCATGTCAGTTCTTTTCACAAACCACATATGGATCCACCAGAGTCATTGCATGTGTGTCCTTTTCACAAACCACATATGGATCCACCAGTGTCATTGCATGTGTGTTCTTTTGATTAACCACAACTAGATTCATTGCATGTCTGTTCTTTTCACGAACCACGTGGATCCACAAGTGTCATTGCATGTGTGTTCATTTAATAAACAACAACTTGAGTCATTGCATGTGTGTTCTTTTCCTAAACCACATATGGATCCACCAGTGTCATTGCATGTGTGTTATTTTCATTAACCATAGCTAGAGTCATTACATGTCTGTTCTTTTCACAAACCACATGGATCTACTAGTGTCATTGCAGGTGTGTTGTTTTAATAAACCACAACTAGAGTCATTGCATATGTGTTCTTTTCACAAACCACATATGGATCCACAATTGTCATTGCACGTATGTTCTTTTCATTAACCACATCTAGAGTGATTTCATGTGTGTTCTTTTCACAAACCACATATGGATCCACTAGTGTCATTGCATGTTTGTTCTTTTCATAAACCAGATATGGATCCACCAGTGTTCATTGCATGTGTGTTCTTTTAATAAACCACAACTAGAGTCAGTGGTTGTGTGTTCTTTTCACAAACCACATATGGATCCACTAGAGTCATTGCATGTGTGCTCTTTTTAGAAACCACATATGGATCCACCAGTGTCATTGAAATGTGTGTTCTTCATTAACCACAACTAGAGTCATTGCATGTCTGTTATTTTGACAAACCACATGGATCCACCAGTGTCATTGTATGTGTCTTCTTTCAATAAACCACAGCTAGCGTCATTGCATGTGTGTTATTTTAATTAACCACAGCTGGAGTCATTGGGTGTATGTTCTTTTCACAAACCACATATGGATCCACCAGAGTCATTGCATGTGTGTTATTTTCACAAACCACATATGGACGCACCAGTGTCATTGCATGTGTGTTCTTTTCATTAACCACATGTAGATCCCCTAGTGTCATTGCATGTGTGTCCTTTTCATTAACTACAACTAGAGTCATTGCATGTGTGTTCTTTCCAAAAACCACATATGGATCCACCAGAGTCATTGCATCTCTGTTCTTTTCACAAACCACATATGGATCCGCCAGAGTCATTGCATGTGTGTTCTTTTCACAAACCACGTATGGATCCACCAGTGTCATTGCGTGTGTGTTCTTTTCATTAACCACATATGGTTCCCCTAGTGTCATTGCACGTGTGTTATTTTGATTAACCACAACTAGAGTCATTGCATGTCTGTTCTTTTCACAAACCACATATGGATCCACCAGAGTCATTGCATGGTTGTTCCTTTCATTAACCACATATGAATCCACCAGTGTCATTGCATGTCTGTTGTTTTCACAAACCACATATGGATGCACCAGTGTCATTGTATGTGTGTTATTTTCATTAACCACATATGCATCCCCCAGTGTCATTGCATGTGTGTTCTTTTCATTAACCACAACTAGATTCATTGCATGTGTGTTCTTTTCAGAAAACACGTATGGATCCACCAGGGTCGTTGCATGTCTGTTCTTTTCACAAACCACATATGGATCCACCAGAGTCATTGCATGTGTGTTCTTTTCACAAACCACATATAGATCCACTAGTGTGATTGCATGTGTGTTCTTTTCATTAACCACATATGGATCCCTAGTGTCATTGCATGTGTGTTCATTTCATTAACCAAAACTAGAGTCATTGCATGTGTGTTCTTTTCACAAAGCACATATGGATCCACCAGAGTCATTGCATGTCTATTGTTTTCATTAACCAAATACGGATCCACCACTGTCATTGCATGTTTGTTCTTTTAACAAACCACATATGGTTCCACCAGAGTTCATTGCATGCGTGTTCTTTTCATTAGCCACAGTTAGTCATTGCATGTCTGTTCTTTTCACAAACCACACAAGGATCCACCAGAGTCATTGCAGGTCTGTTCTTTTCATAGACCACATATGGATCCACCAGTGTCATTTCATGTGTGTTCTTTTCAGAAACCACATATCGATCCACTAGTGTCATTGCATGTGTGTTCTTTTCACAAACCACATATGGATCCACCAGAGTCATTGGATGTGTGTTCTTTTCATTAACCACATATGGATCCCCTAGTGTCATTGTATGATGGAATTTGTTTCCTTTTCTCGCGCTACCCTTTTCTGAAGTTGATAGCATTACTCGATGCATCTACCATTTAATCAGGCTGTTGGGACACACATGACATCCTCTCATTAGAAGAAATGTGTGGATGATGGAATGTTTTCCTTCGCTTGTGTTACCCTGTTCTGAACTTGATAGTGTTGCTCGATGCATCTACCATTTAATCAACCACCTGGGCCCGACATGTCATCCTCTCATTAGAAGAAATACGTGTATGATGGATATTTTTCTTCGCTCAAGCTACCCTGTTCCGAACTTGATAGCGTTGCTCGATGTATCTACCGTTTAATCAACCTCCTGGGCCCCACATGTCATCCTATCATTAGAAGAAACGTGTGTATGATGGATTTTTTGCCCTCGTCGCGCTTTCATGTTATGAACTTGATAGCGTTGCTCGCTGCATCAGCAGTTTATTCAGGCTGGTGGGTCCCTTATGTCAGCCTCACATTAGAAGAATCGTGGGTATGATGGAATTTTTTTCTCTAGCGCTACCCTATTCTGAACTAGATAGTGTTGCTCGACAAATTTGCCGCTTGATCACGCTGTTGGGTCCCCCATTTTAGCCTCTCATAACAAGAAACATGCGCATGCTGAACTTTTTTCTCACTCGCGGCTCCCTGTTTCGAACTGGCAATGTTGCTCGACGTAGCATCTGTATAAGGTCACGGTGTTTGGTCCCACACATAAGCCTCTCTATAATTTGAAATGTGTGTATGATGGATTTTTTTGGCCATGTCTGCTGTTTTGACCTTGGCAACTTGTTAGGTCCCTGATATCAACCTCCTCTGTGTAGGAAACGTGTATATGCTGGGTCCCAGCTGATAGCCTCTATTTGAAAGAAACGTGTGTATGTTGGACTATTTCTTTGCGTCCCAGATGTCAGCCTCAGAGTACAAAAAATGCTCATAAAGGCCGAATTAAAAAGATTATGGTCTAACTTGGGGCGGATGCCCTACTCGTCATGGCTTATATTCTATGGTCTCACTCCTAAATTGAATGTGCTATGGTTGGTGGCCACAAGACCAAGAAAAGGCCGAATTAGAAGGTTTTGGGCTATGCTTGGGGATTATAGGCTAATTTCATGGGCTATTCTTGGGACTGCTGGGTCTGACATGTCAGCTTCTATGTAAGTCCAACGTGTGTATGATATTGCTAGAAGAAGAAAAAAACTCGAGGGACGCTGCATGCTGGTGGGTCCATGATGTCAGCCTCTCCGTAATACAATATTTCTAGAAGAAGAAAAATGTAATCCCAAGATACACACACAGGCGATTTGAACAAAACACCTTCAAATCAAATAAACGTAAACTGGGTGTGTTGCCACTACAACAAAGATATTTATAGAATAAATATCATTAAACTTTTTATAGTACTACAACTTATGTATTAATATTCTTAAAAATATTTTATGTGTCTATGTTTATATCTTTTAAAATATAAAAGGACCGCGCTCCTGGCATCTCAATTTATAAAATGCCACATAATGGAGTATTTTCTTAAAAACATGGGTAGGTAGAATTTTTTATTTTGAGAGGTGGGGGCAATGCCCAAAAGGCCGAATTAAAAAGTGTTTGGCTATTCTACATAGGATGCACTATGTGGGTTATACTCCATAGGCTATTCTCCATGGGCTTCATTCTCAAATTTCACTAGGTTGTGCTTAGCAGTCCCCTGACACCTAAAAGTCTGAATTAATACGTTCTCGGCTATGCTCCATGGGCTCCTTTCTCAAATTTCACTAGATTGTGGTTAGCAGTCCCCTGGCCCCAAAAAGACCGAGTTAAAATGTTCTGGTTAAAGATGGGCCAAATGAGTTACTAGATTTCTTCTCCTGGTTAATAAAAATTGCATTGTGATTTGGTCGGCCAGATTCGAAACAAAGACCTCAGAGAGGAAGCAAAAAGCGATAATTATTTTTGGTAGATATTCATGTCAAAATTTAGTAGTACAGAATAAGATAGAAAAATTATCAACAGATTCGAAGTTCATATTCAGGAGCACTTGACCAATTCAGCAGCATTTCAAAAATGACCAATTTAGCAATACAGACAATGAAATACAATAGTAGTACAGAGAGAACCAGTTCTTGTTTCAGCTCTAAAAACCTTGTCACACGATGTTGTCCTTTTCACCAAACACACTCGACCATTGGAGCAAGGAAAACTAACGATCTAGTCTCCTTTGAGTACCTTCTTATCACATCAATGCTTGTGTGACCCGTGTATGCAACCAAAAATTCCCAAGTCTCATCTAGATTGTGGCAAGACCATGTTTCAAAATAAATAGAAGACTATCTATTGCCCTTGATTTAAACAAGTACCAGTACATCAGTATTAGTTCCACAAAATTCTTTAGTAATAGCAATGACATAACATTTGAGAGATTCAGTAGCTTTCCTGCTTGAAATTCAATAGCAGTACAGAGAGAATTATTTCTTGTTCCAGCTAAAAAATCTTGGTGCACGATTAGTTTGGCCTATTCTACGAAGAGACTTGATCATCAGAGCAAGAAAAACTGACGATCAAGTCTGCTTCTATGTGAATATCTCCTCCTTACGTCAATGCCTATGTGACCGCTCATATGCAACCCAAACTTCCTAAGACTCGTCTAGATAATTGTGACAATGCTAAGTTTGAAAAGAAAAGCAAGAAAATCTGATGCACTTCATCTAAAAAAGTACCAGTACATCACAGTTTGTTCTACAAAATATTGTACTAATAGTAACAACAGAGCATTTGACAGATTCAGAAGCATTTGAAAGATCCAACTATACAGAATAACACCATAAAAATATCAGACATATTCCCGATTTATATTCAGCAGCACTTGATAGAGTCAACACAGCATTCAAAGTGACCAGTTGGTAATACAGAGACAGTGACCAAAAGAATTCACAGATTCAGCAATGCGGACATTGAAATTCAACATATGTAGCAAAGCCTGATTCAAAAGGAAAGAGAGACCATATTCTACACTCGGCTGGTCAATATGAACAAGTACCAAACAAAACTTTTGACAGGTTCAGTAGCATTTGAAAGATTCAGCAGTACATAATAAGAAATAAAAATACCGACAGATTCCAAGTTCAGATTCAACGGCACTTGGACATATTCTGCAGCATTTAAAAGTGACAGATTCAGTTTGCCCTTTTCTCGGAACACTTGTCATTGGAGGAAACAAAACTGACGATCACGTCTTCTTTTGTATGCATGCCTCCTTCTCACATCAATGCATGTGCGTGACCTGCATAGGCAATTCAAAATGCCCAAAGGCTCATCTAGATTATGAGTTTATGATAAGGCCAAGTTACAAAAGAAAATCAAGACCATCTACTGTACTTGATCTAAACAAGTACTAGTACATCAATATTAGTTCTACAAAATACTTAGTTACTAACAACAACAAAACAAAGGCAAAGCAGTACCATTTCCTACCCTTGATCTAAACAAGTATCAGTATATAGTACAAAATATTCAGAAATACAAGAACTACTACTATACTAGTACTAATTTGCAGCCAAAATAGTTCAATAGGGCCGATACCAACTAAGCTATCCTATTACATAGTATTACGATTACTTACGGTAGTTTGGTTCCAATCGCGCGCATTACCATGTCAACACTAGCCAGATTATTACAACTCCCTCCATCAATAATGATCTATATAGCTCTTTACTTGACAACGCCTCGTGTTTGGAACAAGTTGTGGCGTTTATCATGCTCAGCTTTGCTCAATTACACACTCAACACATGTTTTCCAACTAAGCTCTTGTATTCATCAGCAGTTTCAACTCCCATTAACTCCGTCTCTTCTTCAGAATCACAATTATCCCCATCACGTGCAGCAACAAGAGCTAATGTATCTTCATCAAAATCACTTGTTGAATCATATTCACCATCATCACGCACCATCATAACACGCTATGTTGTGCACATCCACTCAATATGACCACATCCCCAACATTTTCAGTAGTGGAGCAGCCGAAGGCGTTCTTGATGAAGGCGTGGTAGCTTCAGGTAGACGGCGATGAGGAGGTGGTGCAGCCGCAGGTGCAGGTCCAGGTAACCTGGTGAGGATCTCCTAAAACTTGGCGTCGAGCTTGTCATTGAAGGATTTCTCTAGTCCTTCTATATTATCAATGGTTTCGTTGAGCATGAGGTCAACATTCTCTAGTCTTGAATCAACATCTTGCGCATGTCCTACCAAAAACTTGGTGAAGTGAGCATGCATCTCTTCATTCGTCATGTTCGCCGGTTCAAGAGGTATATCTGCCATGGTTAGTCTTTAAAAGCACAAGTGTATATGCCTATATGTATGGAAATATGGTGGAAACATGCGTAATCCATCAAGCAATACAGCTCTTACAAGTTCTTACCAAACAGGAGGAAAAGGTGATGTGTAACCGCAAAGATCAGTGGTTCCAGAGATTGAACTGAGCGATTACCAAGGATCCACACAACGCACGTAGAGAAATCTGTGGAGATCTGGGAAGGCTTAGCAAAGGGGTTAGCAATTATCAAAACAACAATGCAAAGTTGAAAAGATGCTCAACAACGGTACCATGCTGGTCCTAGGCTAGACCGTACTAGAGACGTGAGCCTAGAGCACTAATGATGTCACGACGTGTCACAACAAGCAATGGTATGATGATATAGCATCCTGAAAAGCGAACCGAGATGTCCAAAATCACTATGATGGCGAGTGTCTAGAACTGATCTACGGGGTCTAAATACAGGATAGCCCCAAAAAAATTGTCAAAAATTTTCTATCATGCTCCAGAAAGCGTGCAGGTGCCAGAAAAATGTCGCTATAATGGTCGATGGAGAAAAGTGATCCCCAAGGACGAAAACTAGTATAGACAGATTTTTTTGCTCTCCTGCTTGACTGGTGGCCGGAACTGAAACTCATGGAATCAATATGGTAGGAAACAAAACTAACAAGGAAATAACAACTCTACTCAGACTCGTACCACGGTAAGAAAAGTGATTGGATCTGTGTTGCGGTAGAAAGGCGGTGGCGGAGTCTAGGGTTTATGGTGGCAGTAGTATATGATGAAGGATGTATGGCACTAGAGATCGTGGCGGCGGTGACTAATATGACCAGAACTCGAAACTCTAAGAGATGAGACACTAAGACCAGCAACACGACACAACAATACAGACATGAATTCAACAATGCAAAAATGAAAGACAATGCAAGGCGAAGATTGGTGATGTGATAGATCTAAATCTAATTCTATTTTTGGCTTTTTCATGGGTTATAGGTAAAACAGATCTACACTAGGAAAAACTGTAAAATCTCACCGAGCAACCTGAAATCTGATATGACTTGATAGGGAAAAGTGTCTGATCTTTTGATGAGATGGTGATAGTCGATTTGGTTGGAGTTTGGGCTTGACAATCTAACTACATGTGCGAGCATGAGCACCAATGTAATCTCTAGGCCAATCTCTTGGAAGTTACCGATCTTTCAGAAGCACGATCAACCTGACCAGCGAGGGTCTTAATTCCTACCTGAAATCGAGCACCAGTAAAAACTAATATTGCAATGAAGATATTGCGGATTAAGATGAAAGCTTTATTGAAAGGTGGGATCCTGAATAACTACAAAGTATAGGAGGTCTCTGCAACACTCAAGCCTTGGCAAAGTTGCAATGGTGGCTAACTTTTTAGTCTAAACAAAATACGAGTCTAAAGTGATGACTGTGGGAGGTATTTAAGGAGGAAAGGTGGGGTTTCGGCTAGCCATAGGTATGGTGGCCGAATCCTACCCTAAAAGACCTTTTCCCCTCAAATACAGACTCTAAAAAGTGGCTATTAAAAATCCTACGAAAATAACATGGGCCTAACCCAAAAAAAAGATGACACAACACCAAATTAAGCTATGGATGAATCTACGAAGTAATCTTCTTGAATATTTCTTCCAAACCTTCAATCTTCATTATGGTGTCTTCAAAGTTCTGAAATCTCCACTTGTGGCGTCCTCTTCAATCCTCATATGCTTGCTATCATCTCCAATCATGATCATGCTCCAATGCTTGTCCCTCTCGTTCATGCTAGGTGCATCATTCCTAAGTGTAACAAACACATCTGATTTAGGCAGCATCATATTCACATGTATATGAGGAATAGTTCCAAGAAACGAAAGTACCTAATAGTTAAGTTGCTTGGCACGAGCTCGAGTGATGGGTCCTTGTATTTGTGTAGCTGTAGGTATAGTGGTTGTATCAATAGATGGGATGTCCTCATCACATCACCTAGATGGAGCATTCAAGACCAAGGGGCAACAAGATCTCAAAGTCCTCCGGGGGCTACTGTTGGGGATATGCTAAATGGGTATCACCATTTCATGTCTCTAATCCGGATAACCTGGGAGGCCCATAGTTGGTATCAGGCCTATGGCATGCTGAGCGGCCCAGTTATACGGATCTAGAAGGGAGGCCCATGCTAGAAAAAGGAAGGCCATAGTGCAGTTACCAACCAACCCGGAGCCTTGGAGTACAAGTCACGAAGACTAGTTAGTATTAGTGTAGGACTCTGTAACATGTCCAACGAGGACCTTTCCCTGTAACCCTAGGTTCTAGTGCCTTTATAAGTCGGACATGTGGGAGCCTTTAGGGCACAACGTAGAAAGATTCAATATACCTCGCATAGCGAACTGGTATTTGTAACTCTGCGTATTGCCATTATAGTGATTGATAGCATGAGTACAGTTCTGCCACCATTGTGGGACTTGAACCTGGGAAAGATGTGTTACCTCATACCCGTTAACTCACTGCCTTCCCCCACCTCTCTGAACATGCTCTGTGAGGACCCCTCCATGGCGTACTCATCGGCAATACTATGATAGTTGGTGCCCACCATTGGGAAGAGGCGCTTTAAGCTCTACACCGAGCGAGGTCCAATCTCTTTGCGGAAATCAGCAACACTATGGCCATTGGGAGTGTTATCTTCTCTAGCAATGTTTCGATCCCCCCGGACAAGTTCTAGATCCCGGTGAAGTTGAACCCCATGCGCTGCTCCATTGTTCCAATCGGGGACATCCATCTCTTCATCGGCGAAACCGACTTGGGACCAAGATCTTAGGAATTCGGACATGCGTCAAGGCCCGCACAGACCGCCTACAGGAATGACATGTTCACGGAAGGATCGGGCTCGAATTTCTTTCTAGAGTTTGCTAGCTCAGATCAGGAACAATAAAGGCCCACCTAAACCACCCCTGTGTAGGATATAATGGTGGAAGGACCTCGCATATCCGCTTGGCTTCCTTGAGCGTTAGAGAAGCGTAGGTCAAACTTTGTCAGTGTCATCACCATCTTCGATCTAGCTCGCCGTGTCCAAAGGTTGGGGGAATCCCCACATGAATACCTCGCTAGATGGATGAGGGTGAGGGAAACCTTGGAGGGTGACATGGGTATACCCTACAGGTACTCGAGTTTGGTATATACGGCCCAGATACGGCAGAAGCCCATGGCATTGCCCAGGCCCAATGCAGAATTCGGGTGACCCACAGACTCTTCGATTGCTTGCGAGACAAGAAGAAGCTGAAAATAGAAAGTTCAAAGGGTGAACCCTAATCTGTAACCGACTCGACCTACTACCCGAGACCTAGCCTATGTATATAAAGGCTAGGAGGGTGCGGTGAGGAGGATAATCACAACCCTAGTTTCCACAACTCTAGCCAGATTGCATCTGTGTGCCCGTGTAATCTTCAATTCCTTCGTTAATTCCAAGAGTAGACAAGGAGGAGTAGGGACCTCTACGAGGCCTGAACCTGGGTAAACCTTGCGTCCCTGTGTGCTTGTTTGCTAGCCGACTGATGCCTCCAGCGCTCCCTCCTTCTCCAAAACCCAAGTCCATAACAATAGGCATTGACGATTTGAACCCTCGTCAATTAGCGTCGTCTGTGGGAACTGGGAGTGCTGATGCTGTGGCTTCTTTGGCCCCGTCAACCGTGATCTACAACTCTGCAACAGCAGAGATTCGCCATCTCTTTGGCGCATTCGGCTGCACCGTCCATACGCCGGCCACTCGCCCGGCTTTGTAGTTTGTGGGCGATGGAATCATTCTAGCGATTGGGAGCTTCCACTTCTAGGTTGGTCAACTGGGCATGCTTCGCATGCCTGACCATCCAACGGCACCCGCGATTTCTCCAGCATCATGGTTCCCGCCACCAATCGGCACCCTCAGCAAGCTCAACACCTCAGCAACTGCTGGGAGTACAGACAGCGACATCAGTCGCGAATCCAATCTGGGTGGGCTAGCCACAGAAGATGGATCCTACGGCTCCGGATCTCGAAGTTGTGGGAGCAACAGCTTCCCCAATCACTTCATATGCACCGTCATCAACGCGGGCGACACCAGCGTCACTCGCGAAAACACTCGCACCGGATCTAGCACTGGACCACAAAACGGCAGTACGCCCATTGGTGGCATAACAGTCGCAAACAGTGGCCCCACCAACGGTGGTAACGGTGCATTCGTCAACAATGGGACAGGGGAGAACCATTACTCACGACAAACGAGAACACCAGTGAGCGCATGCTGATCAAGCTCAACGACAACGAGTGGGCCTGTTGTCGCGAAGCTCTGCGGGGCAATCCTCTACCCCCCAACACACCGTAGGACATGCTGATGGGCTACCATTGGCATCTAAAGGAGTAATTCAAGCGCTAGCAACAGGTGATCGTGCAAATCGAAGCGCGCAGAAAGGCTGTGGATGAGTCAAGTCTTCGACAAGCTGGGATCTCCTCCCATGGAGGATCCTCCTCCAAAGGCAACGAGTACATGGCCAACAAGAGGCGATCTCGACTAGCCCACCTCACCGAGCAAGAGCATGTAGAAGCTGCGAAAGTCCTCGACTTCAGCTCTATGACGGTGGATACGTGGGGCAACGTGCTCCCAAAAACACCGCAAGCCGTGGTGACTGCGGCTACCATGTACCTCCTCAACAACCAGCCACCGGCTGGAGATCCGCGAGCTGCCATGTACCGATCTACGATCGCGGGCCTGGGGATAATCGAGCCCACCCTCGACAAAGAACCAACACCAGAGCCGAAGAAAAGCAAGGCTATAGACAAGTACTACTCGTACTCCTCAAGTGACGATAGTCACGATCTGTCACGGCGACGTCGCTCATGGCGGCATGACCGCGACTACGACGCGCGTGATGACATCACGTAGCGCAAAGTCGACAAGATGCAGGCAAGACATGCTCGTTCGACTGACTCGGAAGAAGACGAGACTGAGCTCTGCGGCACCAGATGCTTCAGCAGGGCCATCAGGCAGAAGCGAATGCTAAGGGGTTCAACCTCCTGTCGGAGAACCCAAAATTTGACGGCCTGCAGGACCCAAAAATCTGGCTAGAGGACCACATCTCCTTTGTCAGACTGTATGGAGGGAATCGAAGCACGGCCATGCAATGCCTACAGCTGCAACTGTAGGGCGCCGCTCGCGCATGGCTCAACAACCTCCCGCGTGGATCCATTCACAGCTGGGAAGAGCTGGTCTATAGCTTTGTGCGCAACTTCAAGGGCACTTACAAAAGGCCCGCATGAATCAAGGAACCGAGAAGCTTCCAGCAAAGATCTGGCGAATTGCTGCGTTCGTACATCCAGAGGTGGTCCATCATGAAGACCTCCGCAGAAAACATCTCGGAAGACCGCGCAATCAACGCATTCAACGGCGGCATTCATCGTATAGAGCTCAGGGAGGAGTTGGGCCGCTCGAAGCCCAAAACGATCGATCACCTGATGGAAATCGCGAATCCGTGGGCTGATAGAGAAGACTCGGTGAAAAACTGTACCTACTCCAACGACGATGATGACCGCCGAGGGAAACGTCGAATGCACGTCTACGATGACCGCGATGAGGCCAATATGGTCGCATTCGGCTACACCGACAAACGCGAATACAACCGCAACAACGGATATCGCAGTGGTGGATACCACGACAACGAAAAACCACGCAGGTGTGGCAGCACCGCACTCGCGAAGAGGCACCCGCAACATCTATCGAGGACAAACTGTCCGGACCATGCAACGTGCACTTCTATATTGACAAGCATGACGACAAGAAGAAATCCAGCCACCTTATCAAGGACCGCCACGAGTTCCTCAAACTCCACGAGGGCTTGGCTCGGATGAATTGCGACGCGGTCAACAGGGGCTATGGACCCGCCCTAGACGCTGTGGCACATGGAGCTCCTCCACCACCACCCAGACCACCACCACCCATGGCCACGTCGGTCCAGCATCACGGAGGCGAGCCATACCCACGAGCCATGGGCAACATGGGGATGATCCAAAAAGGGCGTCCCTCAAATCGAGTGTAGAAGGCCATCACTCGCCAAGTCAATCTAGCGATAAACTCTCCACCCTCCACCGCTGAGTACCTCAGCGGAAGAGAATCATGCATCACCTTTGACAGGTGCGATCACCCGCGCCAAGTTCCTCGTCTAGGCCACTGTCCCCTCATACTCGAGGCGCAGATCGGGGGCTTCGATATGAGTTGCGTCTTCATGGACAGCGACAGCAGCATTAACCTCATGTTCGCGAGTACCTTGCTTGCAATGAGGATCCCTCTGACTTGTCTGGAAATTTTAGACACGATGGTCCACGGCATCGTCCCAGGGAAGGGCATATATCCCCTGGCCAAAATCAACCTCGACGTCATCTTTGGCACACCGCAAAACTTTCGGCGAGAGCGCATCGACTTTGAGGTTGTTGACTGGCCCTAGCAATATCACTGCATCCTCGGACGTGTCGCGTTTGCTAGGTTCATGGCAGTGCCGCACTACGCCTACCTACAGATGAAAATGCCAGGTCGAAACGGCGTAATCACAATCAATGGCAACTTCGAGAGGTCCGACAGCTACAATAGGGAATTCAACAGAATCTCCCAGTCCTTCGGCATGCAAGAGGAACTCGTAAAATTGAAGGAGTCGACAGACAAGTCTGCGTCCCCTGAGCAGGCCAAGTTCACCCGCCCTCTCCTTCGACTTGTCGGTGCACACGAAGAAAGTCCAGGTCCACCGAATGGACCTGACTAAGACGGCCCTCATCGCCAACAACATGAGTTCCGCATAGGAACTCGCGCTCGTTGAATTCCTCCGTGAGCACTGGAAGATCTTTGCCTGGTGTCCAGCGGACATGCCAGGAGTTCCCAGGGAATTCACCGAGCACTCACTCAACGTGAATCCAGATGCAATGCCCGTAAAGCAGACAATTCGGTGACTGTCTGAACCTAGAGCAACGTCAGTCGGAATGGAGATCAACGGACTCCTCGCTGCAAAATTCATACGCGAGATCAAGGAGATCACTTGGCTCACTAACACAGTGCTTGTGCCTAAAAAAGACACGGATATCCTACGGATGTGCATGGACTTCACCTCCTTGAATAAGCACTGCCCAAAGGATCACTTCCCACTGCCACGAATCAACCAAATCATCGACTCCACCACGGGATGTGAGCCCCTCTGCTTCCTCGACACCTACTCAGGCTACAATCAGATTCGAATGAAGGAGGAGGATTAGGAGAAAATAGCGTTCATGATGCCCTTTGGTGTCTTCTGCTACAACACGATGCCCTCCGGGCAAAAAACACAGGAGCCACCTATCAGCGGTGCATGCAGGCTTGCCTTAAGAACCAACTTGGTCGCAGCATCCAAGTCTACATTGACGACATCGTCATCAAAACCAAAGAGGAATCCTCGCTAATCGATGATCTACGTGAAACCTTCGCCAACCTCGGTTGCTACCGGATCAAGCTCAATCCAGACAAATGCACCTTCGGCGTGCCATCTGGGCAGTTACTGGGGTATCTCATCTCTGCGAGAGGGATCAAAGCAAACCCGAAGAAAATAAAATCCATATTGGCCATGGAGAAGCCGAAGAACGTAAAAGACATCCAGCAGCTAGCTGGGCGAATCGCGGTGCTCAGTCGATTCATCTGTCGAATGGGTGAAATGGCACTGCCCTTCTACCAACTTCTCCGCAAATCTAAAATGTTCGAGTGGACAGACGAGGCGCAAGAAGCATTCAAAGATCTTAAGCGCCTACTATCCACCTTGCCAGTACTGGTGACGCCTTGCGAAAAGGAACCACTACTGCTCTACATCTCCACCACCAACCAGGTGGTCAGCACGGTGCTCGTGGTGGAACGAGCCGAAGAAAATGAAGTCCACGAGGTCTAGCACCTAGTATACTACCTCAGCGAGGTTCTCACACCAACAAAACAGCGGTACCCACACTACCAGAACCTGGTGTATGGCGTCTTCATGACAGCCAGGCGACTGCGCCACTACTTCCAGGAGAACCCAATCGTGGTGGTAAGCGATGCCCCACTCGGGCATATACTCAATAACCCTGACGCCACAGGACGGGTCGTGCTCTAGGGGATCAAATTGTCTCCACGAGACATCACATATGAAAAGCGCAACACGATCAAGTCGCAAATTCTCCTGGACTTTTTCATGCACTGGATGGAGAACCAGCTCCCCGACAAGGCAGATATGTCCTACCTCTAGATAATGCACTTCGACAGGTCCAAGCGAAAGGACGGAGCTGGCGCAGGTGTCATACTGACATCGCCCCAAGGAGACAAGATGAAATACATTCTGTGAATGCAGTTCACTGCCTCCAATAATGAAGTTGAGTAAGAAGCCCTAATCCATGGGATGCGGATGGCGAAAGCCTGCGACGCCAAAAGGCTCATCATCTACAGCGACTCCAAACTAGTGGTCAACGAAACGATGCACAAGTGCGATGCACTGAGCGACAACATGATCACCTACCGTGCCCTCTACGACATGCTCGAAGGAGACTTTGACGGCTGTGAGCTGCAACACGTGGACCGCGAAGGAATGAAGAGGTGGATCTACTCGCCAATATTGGCTCCACCTGCGCCCCCATACCACCTAGGGAATTTCTCGAGCGCATTTGCGAGCACTCCATCAAGCCAAAGGCTCCAAAGAAGAAAGCAAGCACGTCAACGGACTCGGGGCCTACGCCACCTGACGAGCCAATGGCACTCGACGACCTGGAGCTTGATACAGGACTCGAAGGACCAATGGGCGTCATGGTGATCGAGCCATCTTGGACACAGCCCTACATCACATATCTACTCAACAAGAGGCTGTCACATGATCCGACTGACGCGCGACATATCGCACGACGATCCAAGGCATTCGCCCTCATCAACGGAGAACTATACAAATGCAGCATCATAGGAGTACTTCAACGATGCGTCTCCAATATGGACAGATGGGTTGTCCTCCTCGACATCCACGAAGGCACTTGCGGGCACCATGCTGGCAGTCGCGCCCTCGTTGCCAAAGCTCTACGAGCTGAATTCTACTGTCCCACGGCCATGTGCGATGCCAAGGACATTGTCCAGCACTGCAACGCTTGCCAGCAATTCACAAACAAACCTCACACACCTGGCACGGAACTTCGGCCAATACCATTGGCTTGTCCCTTCATGCAATGGGGACTCG
Organism: Avena eriantha; assembly: GCA_910589775.1. Taxonomy (NCBI): domain Eukaryota; kingdom Viridiplantae; phylum Streptophyta; class Magnoliopsida; order Poales; family Poaceae; genus Avena; species Avena eriantha. The sequence continues at coordinate 360,750,470 of OU342743.1, forward strand.
ACATGGTCGGCAAGCTCCCAAAATCCTCGTGAGGAGGTTACGTCTACCTCTTGGTTGCAGTCGACAAATTAACCAAGTGGATCGAGGCCATGCCAGTGACAAATCAATCAGGGGCCAGCACTGTCAAGTTCTTCGTGTCCATTGTCTACCACTTTGGAGTGCCACACAGCATCATCACGGACAATGAGACGAACTTCACCTCTATGGAGTTCCAGGAATTCTGCGAAAACCATGGAATCAACATAAGCTATGCCTCCGTGGCTCACCCGCAGACCAACGGTCAAGATGAAAAGGCCAACGGCCTCATCTACGGTGGAATCAAGAAGCGACTCCTTCGACCATTCGAACAAGCCGTTGGATGTTGGCCAGACAAACTGCAATCAGTCCTTTGGAGTCTGCGTACAACTTCAAACAGCGTGACAGGATACACTCCGTTATTCATGGTACACGGTGCTGAAGCGGTGCTACCCGCAGAAGTATGCTATGAAGCCCCACGGGTGGTCGCTTACAGTGAGCACGAGTCAACTCTTACACTCGAAGACTCCGTCGACCTCCTTGATGAGGTTCGGGAAATCGCAGCAGAGAGATCAATGATCTACCAGCAAAGCCTCCGCAACTACCACAGCAGAAGGCTATGCCCCAGATCCTTCGTCGAAGGAGACATGGTCCTGGGACTAAAACAACAAGAGCATCTCAAGCTCGAGTCCCCTTAGGAAGGACCGTACGTGATTACAGAAGTAATCCTAGGTGGCACCTTTCGCCTTAACAATTTCGAGACAGGAGTCGCATACTCCAACCTCTGGAATGTCGTGCATCTGCGTCGCTTCTACCCCTAGTCGTTTTTTACATTACAAATAAGGCTATTCAGCCAGGCTACTTAGCCACACATTGTACTTCGTACTATTCGGCGAATAAATAAAGCTAAGTGCCCCAAAACTCTGTGTTTTCCTTATTTTCTTGCAATTTTATCACTCGGGGGCTGCGCCACCCTTTACACTTTCGTTCTACGAACAAATCGCAGAATCCTGAGTTGCTAACACAACATCAATCGAACCCTTGATAAACACCAACCCAGTTGCAACGCAACTGACAGGTTGGCAAGGTGCTGAGATAAACACAAGTCAGGCTAACGAAAAGGAACTGCAGAGTACAATTCACTCGCAAAATATAAAAGCTAGCAAGCTCTTCACATATCAATGGGTATTAATTACACCCAACATAATCATACGAACTTTACAACACTTATACACTTATGTGCAGGATACAAATCATGCCATTGCTGCAAAGGAAGAACGTCCGTTTGCTCCTCGAAGAAATCGACAATGTCCTCTACTGGCTGATCAACCGCTTGATAGTGCGGAACCATGTTCCAGGTCATACCTTCTGGTAGAGGCGGCGGCCCAGCGGCAACAAACGCAACATATACATCCGGCCTATGCAGTCGCACCGGCGATAATGCAGCCTTAGCACCAGCTACTAACTGCTACCGCACGCACTCGCGGACCGCACTTAAATCTTGAAACTTCGCCAGAAGAGCCAACAGGCTTGAAGGGACGGCATCCAGCGGAAACATCGTTTGATAAATATGCCTAAGGCACGACTGCGCCTTCTTAAAAAAATGAAGTACTCGAGAAAAATGATCCTGCAGGGTCGCAAGCACAATAGCACGATCGTGGTCCACCCAAAAGTACCCACTCGCCTCCTGTTGCTCCTGGGTCAGGTTATTCATTTGAATGGAAACCCGGTCCTTCTCATCCTGTGGATGACGAGCGCTGACAACTACACTAAGCAAATGGCGAAGTGTGAAGACAAGGCATCACCGCGACTGACTAAAAGAAAAGATGAGAAGGCAGAAAGCAAACATTTGAACTGCTCATTCAGCTGCGCCACTTCCTCCAAGAGATACTTCTCACGGGCGGTAGCCTTCTCCGCCTTCGACTTCCACACATCCGCGCTACCGCGGATGATGGGAAACTCGCGCTCCAACTACTTAATACGATCGCGCAATCGCGAAAGCAACGACAATTCCTCCACCTTTGAATGCGGCTACGCCGTGGTTTCATCGGTGGGAGGAGAGTCATGAGGACCACTCGACGTACCCTATCACAATCAAGCAAGAAGCAAATAATGGATCAAGAATACATTGATAAAAGCATGAATGCATTCAAGCACAACAAAGTCTCGACAGTGACACTCCCACAAAAGCATAGTTTCAACAAAAGGCAACTACAACTATTACAGATTGGCAACTAAGGAGCAATCTGCTTCTTCGACTTGGACTTTGACTTCGAAGGCCTCATCGAATCCGTGGCAGCCTCTGATGCCACAGACTTTCCGGTGGTAGCCCCTGATGCCGAAGTCTTCACCGCCTTCTTCACTCGTTGCAGCTCCGCAGAATATCTTGCAACTGTATCGATGAGCTGTGGCCCATACTTACCACAGCCAATAGCGAAGGGAGAAAATACTACCTGTTGGCCATCTACGTCGACGGGCGTCACCTTGGAGATCACGGAGGGATCCAACTCCACGCCATGGGCCTGCGCCATCGCGAGTGCCATGCTAGCACCGACAGATGTTGGGAGTTCTCGAAGTCCATGGGAATACCCCCAGCAAGGGATTCCACCAGGTCCTCAAGGTTGTCAATCAACTCAGCCTTGGGAGTTAGATCCTCACTGATGCGACTGAGCACACCCTTGGCCTTCGACAACATCCCCTGAAGGGAAACGCTGTGGTCCTTGACTGCAGCCATGGCACCTGCCAACGCAACTACGCAGCGAAGGGACTGGGCGTCGAAGCTCAGACCACCGGCATCTGCATACATAAGGTGTTAGCACAGCAATATGACATCAAACAAGGAGCAATGCAAGTCCAGCTGAAAAAATACCTGAGAGGGACTTAGCAATAGCGAAAAGTTGTTCTTCGAACAACTTCTCCCTCTCAGCAGTGGAAGCGCGCAAATCCTCTTTGCGCTTTTGCGACTCCTCCAGAGCTGCAACTGCTTCGTCACGATTCTTCGCCGCCGCGACAAGCGCCTTCTCGAGGAAAGCAGCATGACGAAGAAGTTCATTGTGCTCAACTACAAAGCACAGGGTGTATCATCAATCGAATTTATAAATTTTACGAAGACAAAAACAAAGCAAAAACTAACCTTCGACAACACGGTGGCGATTGACCAGCAGAGCGTGCTGTCGACCCATGACAAGCACTTGCTCCGCCAGGCGAGCAACTTGCTTCACAATGAGTTGTATCAAAAGGAAAACAAAGGTCTAGCGGCAGCACAAAGTATAAATTCGACTGCCAAAACAGCAAAAAGGACGCTTACATGATCCTCCAGGGACTCCGAGGATGACTGTCGTGCAGTCATCCGGGCAACCATCTGATGTTCCCCAGCATGCGGGGAACTCAAAGAATTGTGCCTGGAGTGGGCCACCATTGGAGGAGAAGGAGACCGTTCGGCCACCTCCTTGGCCTTGGAGTCTACGTCTCTGGACTCTTTCACAATTTGTACGTCGTCATAAGACGACGATGCCGCTTGACTACAAAACACATCCAGCAAAAACTTCAGAAAAAGCAACTCCAAAAAAGAAAGCAAGACGCATTCGCAAAGGCAATACTCACTAGTTAAAATTATCAAGGTCGAAGGATTCCTTCGATGACTCCTTCGGAAGTCACAGCTTCTTCAGAGTGGGAGGAGCCACTGCGCGGAAAGGAACAACAGGGATGGGCTCCTCTGCAACAGTAGTAGGAGAATCTGCCGGTGTCGATGGAGAGGTTGCATTCGAGCCCTCACTACGGGAATGCTTGTGGGTTCCGCGATCAGCGGACTCGGGGGCTTCCTCTTCTTCCTCCATGGGAACTATAGACCCCGACTCGTCCTCCTCCTCTGCTTCGTGAGGAATAACCCCTTCAGGCTGAGGAGGTAAACTGGCAGCCACGCTCCAGTCCTGCAATCAATAGATGCATCATTATATATCAAATGCTTGGTGGCAATCGATAAAGAAACTACTTCATAGTACAGTTCTACCTCAGGACGTGGGGTAGAGGCGTCAAAAGGAGGCACTACTGGTTCACCCGGAAGATCCTCCTTGGCGGTATATTTGGTCACCAATCGCAACCTCCTGTCTACCTCACCTGCAGAAATGCCATCGGCAGATATGCGAGTGACATCGCTCGCACCAGCCCAGCATTACATTGGGTAGACTCAGGGCTGCAAAGGCTAGACGCGGCGGCGCAACCACGTGCGAATGAGAGTGGCGCCACCCTCTTCTTTGCCTATGCAGCTTTCGTGGTCGCAGACACGCTTATACAACACCTCCATTTCCTCGGACTCGCTAGGCATCACGACATTCTTCCAGGGGCGCCTCCTCTTGCAAGTCGCCGCGGGATCGAAGGGCGTGAGTCCGTAGTGCTCTCCGTCGGCCTTCTGGTCGTGGATGTATAACCACTTGTCTCTCCACCCTTGGACAGATGTGGTGAGCTTGATGTCGAAATAGACGGCAGAAGATTCGACATGGATTCCACAACCTCCTACATCGTAGACTACCGAACCAGACGCCGACTGACGTTTTAGCTTAAAAAGCCTCTTGAAGAGGCCAAAGTGTGGCTCGATTCCGAGCTAGCACTCGCAAAGCGTGATGAAGCAAGAGATGTGGAGAATGGAATTTGGGGATAGCTGGTGCAGCTAGAGCCCATAGAAACAAAGGAGACCCCTGAAGAAAAGATGCAGGAGGAGAGAGAGACCTTGGATGATGACCGCAAGGAACATCACCCGGAAACCCGGAGGAGGACAAGGGATTACCTCATCACCGGGCACTCACGAGTCATCATCCTTGGGTGGAAGAACTCCATCTTGATGATGAAGATGCAGCTCGGAAGGCTTCATGGTGGACGCTCGCCGGGCGCCGTTGGTGACACGGGTGCCCACACCCTTCTTCTTCCTAAGTAACTAGGGAAGACACGGAGCTGGTCCAATGCCACGAAGAGGAAACGCGGAAGGAAGAAGAGAGAGCAACAATGGCGAAGGAGGCACAAGCAAGAAGAGAGATGGGGAAATTACCACAGCTGCGCTACTACTTAACCTCCTTGCGGATGCCATCCAACAGCCAGCATAGACCCTACTGAACGCGTGGAGTACATCGCCATCGACACATGGCGAGGGTGAACCACGAACCATCCCTCATTACTCCCATTACGCGCAGAAATCGAGGAGATGTAGTTAAAACAGAAGATTACGCACGCCCAATCAAATCAAAGTCAGAAAGTGGGACCCACCACTCGTCATGTCCCGTCAAAGCCGCTCACGCGGGCAACTGAGGTCATCACATCATCAGCACTGATGTCATTGATTCCAGCAGAAGAAGATTTTGACTACTTTAGTTCTTGCTCGAGTCTTCAACTCAACCAAGCACTCGGGGGCTACTCCTAGCAGGAGCGCTGGACATGCACCCCGAAGAATTTTTATGCAGGTGTATTAGCATTCAAGACAAACCCATCACTCGAATCAACGATTCGATTGTGAACTACGGGTTACTCCCATAGGGAGCGCTGGAAGCACATTCGACTGAAAGAGAACTAAAGACGACAGCAGTCGCAAAATGTTTTTAGTCCCCACTCGAGTCTACGACTTGAATAGGCACTCGGGGGCTACTCCCATAGGGAGCGCTGGTCGCGCACCCTATGATTATTTTTCCTTGTACATCGTACTGTGTGTTGATAACCTACACACTCCAACACTATGGTGACTCTGCCTCATATTTTCCCTACAAAGAGATTACGTCTCCTAGGCCACCCGAATCATCTCCGCGATGACAAAAAATTTGGATGCCACGCTCACAGCGTGAAGATAAGACATGAATAAGGCCTGACAACGCATCCGCTGCGCACTACCAGAAACATATCCGTGTTTGCAGGTACGATGAACATGCCTTGACGGACACGTCAAGTGCTCACACTTACACATTGGAATTCGACTCCTGTAAGACCTCCGAGTCGAATTACGCCAGGACTTCTCCAAATTCGAGTCCAGGGACTCGAGTTTGAGTAGATTGCGTTGTTTTTCCCTAACGCAGTTAACTGATACCGATACATCGGATAAATCCGGCACGTATATCAACAATCCCTATGACACAAAGGAACACTCGAAAAAATGCTCAGTCATGCACTCGAAAGACTTCATGAAGTAACCAGTCGAATCTGCGATTCCACTAGACACTCGAGGGCTACTGACATGGGTATACCCTATAGGAACTCGAGTTTGGTATATACGGCCCAGATACGGCAGAAGCCCACGGCGTTGCCAAGGCCCAATGCAGAATTCGGGTGACCCACGGACTCTTTGATTGCTTGTGAGACAAGAAGAAGCTTAAGATAGAAAGTTCAAAGGGCGAACCCTAATTTGTAACCGACTCGACCTGCTACTCGAGACCTAGCCTATATATATAAATGCTATGAGGGGCAGCGTGGAGGATAATCACAACCCTAGTTTGCACAACTCTCGCCAGATTGCATCTGTGTGACCCTGTAATCTTCGATTCCTTCGTTAATTCCAAGAGAAGACAAGCAGGAGTAGGGACCTCTACGAGGCCTGAACCTGGGTAAACCTTGCGTCCCTGTGTGCTTGTTTGCTAGCCGATTGATGCCTCCAGCGCTCCCTCCTTCTCCAAAACCCAAGTCGATAACAATGGGCATTGACGATTTGAACCCTTGTTAGAGGGAGACCATACCGATGAACTACTGTACCACTTCGTGGAGGGGCTGAAGCCCAGAACCCTTATTTGGCATATGCTTAGGAGGGGACAAGCCGTTGGCTTACTTACTCTCAACGACATGATCGCAATTGTGAGCAGCTTTGCTGATGCCAATGAGGAAGTCGCAACTAACATCGCCCGTAGCTGGAAAGACCAAGACTACCGGCCCCGCAGCCTCCACCTCCAACTCTACCATCGAAAACAACGACGCTAACTCTGACTCAGTGCTCGACGCACTTTACGCAAACATCAGCATGGATGGCGGTTGTTTGGAGGTCAACTGGAGGAATACAATGCTTCGATGAGGGAGACAGAAAAGGAGTTCGAGAAGGAGGAGCACGCCGACAAAGCCGTCACTTCCTGTCAGGTACCGGTGGCCATCGGGGATGTTATGGAAGAAGATCGGTAGAACCATGGATCCAAAAAATCTTCAATAGCAATGGCCGATGCTAGAGCTGTGGTGGCCATTAATAAAAAGCTGTCGATCCGCCGGGTCCAGCTAAATCCATGCTCCATCCAAATATCCCCTTGCAGTAGCAGCAAGAACTCACCACTGGGCCCAATGCTGCAAACCAAACAAACCTACCGCCTTCGCCATCCACGTCAGTAGCTAGCAACCCCTTGGTCACTCTTGCCTACTAGGTGATATATGGTGATCTCCTTGTCGGACCACTAATGGTTGCCCATATCCGAAACATTATGAAGCTTGATGAGAAGCACCATGAAATCCTTGCGGAGACCAAGTGCATCGCAGAGAAGGGCACGTAGCTGGATAAGGATTTAGCCAAGGCACAACAGTCAATCAAGGCGGTGTGGGCAATGGAGGCTGAGTACAAGTTGCTGCTCTTGAAGCACAAGGCAAAGAAATCCCCTGCCAAGACATATGCTTGTGACTCGCAGGGGCTCTAGTGTATTAGGATGTTCTGCCCACAAAGTTTATCTTTGTTAAATCATTACACATGAATATGTGTGTTACTATCTTTATCCCATATGATGTTTAGCTACTGGTGAATCTTCAACGTTGGCTTATCTCCATCCATTGCAAACAACCAATGATTATAAGTAAACTAGAAAGGTCTAGTAAAAAAGGTAAAATGAACTAACAAGTCTTGTAGATGTGTCTCATTTAATTTTGTTTTAGCATTGTTTCCCAAGGTTCGATTAAACCTAGGTCTACTAGGGAAAAAGCTACTATACTACATCCATAAATCTGGACCGAAGGTATCAACACGCGCCCCCCGGAACAACCTAGACGTAGTCCATGTAAAGTAGACTTGTAGACCATCTCTCCTTGGGTGGTAATGTGGCAACCCTTCCCGCCCAATGAATTGGAAGAGCTCCGACACCACTATAAAAGGGGAGCCACCCCAACCTTAGAAAGGGGCAGAACCTTACCATTAGAAACCCTAGGCATTCACTTGTCATCATAACATCGTGAAGCAACGTGAGAAATACAACCAATAAGGAGTAGGGGATTTACCTCCTCACGAGGGTCCCGAACCAGGGTAAAAACCCATCGTGTCATCTCTCTGTCATGCGCGAGTTCCTTTGTTGCCATTTTCTTCGACGAGATCTAAGCGCGTGTTCAGTCCCCTCACGAATCTGGGGCTCATCGGTGCCCCTTTTCTTTCATGGGACACCAATCTCTGACATTTGGCATGCCAGGTAGGGGATTGATGCATGTTTCCAAGGTCTTCTTCAACCTTGTTGACATGGATGCTTGCAACGAGACTCGGACTGAGCGTGCCCTCTGCCGTGCAGCAAGCAAGGCCCATACAGAGCCTACTACCCGACGTGATTTCTTTGAGAAAACCTAGTGGACAGAGGATGAACAAGGCTCCTCCTTCCGCATGTTGCATAAGTGACCGCTCTCCACGTGCGGCAACTCATTCCTCTCCCGCACCACATCTTCGTATGACAAGGGCACACCGCCCACGCTGGAGGCTGCCAAGCTCATGGCATAAGAGCTCCTTCGATACCCGCATGCTGAGCCCGGGCAAGAGGAATGGCGTGTGCACCTTGCCGAGCTTGTCGACATCATCGTCGCCTCTTCGAGCTGGGAAGCATTGGGGTCTTGAACCAAAGATGCCTCCCTAGGGGTTGTGACCCCGCCTCCTCCTCCGACGACAAAGTACTAGGGCATTGGTGGAGCCCTCTAGCCTCAAGCCATCAAGCCACCCTCGGCAACAACTGCCAGATCATCCCGGTGTCGGAAGTCACTCCCGTGGCCGCAGTGCCCCATATAGACATGAGGACCGCGTCATCAAGGAGATTGCCTCAGCCGGTAGGCAGAACTGGGCCACGCTCGCCAAAGACAAGGAAGTCTAGAGAAATAGTTACTTCGCGTTCATGAAGGACCTGCGTCGTGTGTTGTGGCCACACTAATTCAGGCCGGAGATGCCACCATGCAACAATGTCTCTACCAACCCTTGTAAGTTCCTGCAGCTCTACACCACTGGTATCAAGGCTGCTAGCGGTGATGACCGAGTCATGGCCATCTGGTTCCCCATGTGCCTGAAGGACATGGCTCGCACCTGGCTGATGAACCTTCTCGAGGAATCCGTCGACTCATGGCATGTCCTCTGCGCACTCTTCCTCGCCAACTTCAAGGGTCCCTACGAGAAACCTCTCGCCTACTACAACCTCCGCCAAGTCTGACAGCAGTCAGGTGAAACCTGTAACACCTCAGACCCTACGCTCTAAGCTCAAGCCTAGATGAACCAAAAGTGGCTAGGACATACTACCATGGTGATGCGCTACCAAACACAGTAGGCCCACCTCGTGGAGCAGGGCACGGTACCGGCCAACCATCCCACCCACTTTTTAGAACATAGGGACAAGAGCGGGCGGCGTAGTCGATAGGTAAAGCAATCAAAACATACACAAATGAGTATGAATGTCAGCAACATATAATAGACATCATAGCCACACCATCTAAAAACAATAGAAACAGAAGTATTCAACGCCATACAGCAAGATCCAAATATCCTAGATAGAGATAATATTTTAGGATACATCCTCATACATCACACATTAGAGTATCAAGAGGAAGCGGAAAAACAAGATCCGAGTATCGACAAGAAGAAAATTGGCATAAGATTCCCTGAAAATAAGCACTTACCGCCCACAGATCTCATGTATCTCCATCCCCGGAATCTCAACACCTGACAGTCGTTGCCAACATCATCAGTCTCTCCGACCTAGTAGCCTTCCTGAGAGTATACATGTCCATCTGAACCAAATATTTATCGTGTGAGACCCTAGGGGTACTCAGCAAGTCTTAATGCATCTAAAGGGGACAACCTGGGGGTGACGCAATTGCAGCAAAAGATAATAACTAACAATTCTATAGAGACATGCTACAGCATCCGCCCAACCAGATATGGATGAACGCTCGTTAATTAGTAGCAATATTTGTGTAAGTAAGATAAGTAAACATTGATCGCCCTCCTTCTTGCTTATCGACGAGAAGGTGGAAGAACATCCCATCCATTGGCAATTTCATTAGCCATTCCATGAGTGTTGCACTATTTACTAGACATGTCTTAGTCAAATTAAGGCGGTACTTTAGTTATGCTTGTCTATGGTCGAGAAACTGTGCTCCAAGACGTCCATAACTGCGGACACGACTTTCAGAAAGATTTACCCTACAGGGGTGCACATATAGCAACACACACACGATCAACCTCGGGAAGAACAAAATAAAAAGCAATGAGGCATCACGACAATGCGTTCACATGATTCATATATTATTTCAGAGAGTCAGCCCACTAAGCTACCCACAACGAAGTTGGCCGGCTCCGAGATGGACCCATGGTTTGTGTAGATGGTTGTAAACGACTGGTAACCCAAAAGTGTGACTAGGCTTGTCGATACCGCAGAAACGTGTCACAAGTCCTAAACGGTACAGGCGCTCTACGTGCAATCGTAAATAAAGTAGTAAAGCATGGCATAAGTACATGATAGTAATAAGCCCCAAACTAGTTTGTGGCCCCAAGAAATAAAGTGTGAATCAAGCTCAGGCAAAGGGGGGTCCATAGAGTATCCCATATGTGGATAGTGCGAATAATCAAGGAACGGGAATCAAGTACTCGGGGTCCTATGGGACACAATTGAGCGTGGAAGAACCAAATAACAGCTATTGCCCAATGGTGCCTCTTTCTTTAGCTATCCCATTACAACACAGGTTAAGTTGTTTAGGTACCTTGTTATCCAAAGACTCGCACAAACCCTACACATGCAATTCTACGACTCGCATGGCTCAAACAACTCCTGAAGTAATGGCTCATAGGATGGAGGGTACAAATTTTGGTGGGGTTTAAAAGTAAAGGCTATGCAATACTTGGGATTCAATTTAATGCAATCGTCACTCAATGATGCAAGAATAAGATAGTGACATAGGTGATATATGTATGAAAGCATGGGGAATTGCTTGCCTAGAAGCTAAGTTGTAGAATAGGAATGATCCGGGTAATACTCCTAAGGGTCCTGGTATTCTCCTTGCTCAGTGTCTATCCGGATAAAAACTAAACACACAAGGGCCAAAATAAATACATAGCACAATCATATAACTCATATGCAATAAGGAATCAAGGTATGCCATGATAGAATGATTCACAATTGCATGGTATAACATAGCATGGCATGGGTGAGGTGTGGAAATAACAATAAAGCACTTTATTTATTTATTTAGCCAAGTTTTACTTACATAAACCTTGCTGTTTTTATAAAGATGTGATGCAACTAGGAAATATTAAGCGGAACCAAGGCCCCGACAATTAATTAATAGGTTCATGTTGTTTAGGTACCTGATACCTTCAATCCCGATTATGGATGTAGTATAGCTCTTTTTCCCTAGTAGACCAAGGTTATCGAATCCACGGGAAGGGAATGCGTAGTGAAGTTACTTTAACAGACCTTCAGGAGTTTTAGAATTCCTTTTCTGTTTTTACCGGCCCAGTAGCTTGTGCCCTTTTGTTGTTTTTGATGATGGAGAGAGAGGGCTTAGGGAGTTAGGTTTCACCTGTAGCTGTGCAAAAACATCTGATGGAAATAAAAGATAGAAATAAAGTATGCGTGTACTTGTTAGAGCAAGATAAATTATATCTGGGCAGTGCATCCGTAAATGCTATTGCCTCCGCAATTGCTTATAGAAATAACATACTAGTATCATCCATAGAAGAAATAGAACTAATGATATGAATAGTGATGTCACCGTTAATCGCAAGAAAATCCCTCCCATACAGCCGTACTACCCCTTCTGTCACTGGGGTTCCCAACCTGCAGATCGGTCATCACTCATACTCCCTATACCTGGCTCAACCCTCAGGGTCTTGGGTACCTGAAAAGTCCTTGGATTGAGGCAAGAGACGATACAATAATCATCATGTCATACAAACTAATACATGATCCCATCTATGATAAATCACATGCACAATTGCTACATGGCTAGGCCTAAGCCCTTAGCCCAAGGAGAATTACTCACACATAGAGATGAGATCAACAATCACACACATTGTAATGAAAATCATAATATTGATAGCAATAGTCTTACAATGTTGCCAATTGGAGAAGATATCTACTATTACAAGTGGTGGAAGATGGCTATGGAGATGGAGAAGGGTTTGGAGATCTGGAGGCACCTTTTTGGCGAGTTATGGCTTCTTCGGGAGTTCTGGGGTTGAGGTCCACTCATTTCTCGTTGCCCGAGACTTCTTTATATAGGGGCCCCTTCACGAAAGTTGTTCTGTTTGACCTAACGGTGGTGGCACCAACTATATGACCGGAGCTATACGGTCAGAATTTTTGCTCCGGTCCTATAGTTGGTCGTTACGCCGTTTGCCTCCGCGGGACGGCTCCTGGTTTCTTCTGGTTGAAGGAAATCTCGTATCTTTGACTTTAATGTAGTGATTCCCTCCTTTAAATGACATTATCTGCACAGGAAAAATACAAGAACAAAGGATTGCATACCCCTCTGAATATTAGCATTAGTGGCAGGGTTTAGAGAGATATTTCATCAAAAATATGATTAATATCTAGTTTAAATGTGGATGTAGATGGCTATATTTTAGAGCCATCAACCTCCCCAAGCTTAAACTTGATCGTCCAGAGCAAGAAAACCAAAATAAAAAAGGAACTCATCATTTAAAGTAAAATAACGAGATGGTGATCTTACCAATGATTAATAGTCTCATGTTTCCTCCACTTCATAAATCTGAAAAAAAAACTTTAGCATAGATAGAGTAATGGCAAGCATATCATACGGGTTTCATGCATCCTTATAACACAACAAAATTATTGTAAACATGGATGATTCAAATGAGTAAACTTTATTCCATGTCAAGTAATCAAATCATAGGCTTGCCTATGAACAGTAAAGTATAATCATGTAAATTAAGAGTCTGACAGTTGTCATGAAAAGCATATATACTAGTGACGAGGGTTTAACTCATCAATGCCCATTGTTATGGACTTCGGTTTTGGAGAAGGAGGGAGCGCTGGAAGTCTCGATCGACTAGCAAACAATCACACACGGACGCAAGATTTACCTAGGTTCAGGCCTTGTAGAGGACCCTACTCCTGCTTGTCTGCTCTTGATTGATGATGATCCAAAGGATTACAAGGTCACCGATGGCGGTGTATACGCAGATTAGATCTGGCGTATGTGTATGTGAGATATTGATGTCTAGATCTATTGTCTATTGTGGCGATGTGGGAGATCGTAGATCTATCTATTGGGGGAGTCGCGATGTTGTAGATATGTCTATTGTGGTATTAGGTCGTCGTCCTCCTTGTTGGACCCTCCTAGCCTTTATCAATGGCGAGGCTAGGTCTCAGGTACCAATACGAGTTGGTTACAAGTTAGATTCAGACTCTAGTATTGAGACTTCTTCCTTGTCTTGTGCGTTTGGGAGTCCGTGTCCATATGGGCTTCATACCACTCGAACCGTCATAGGCATCATGGAACTTGGTAATTCGTCGAGTGGGCCTTTCGTCGAGCCGCACCAGGTAGGTTATAGTTGGGTTCCTGTTGGGCATACCCAAGTCAGCAGCCCCCAAGTGTCCATGCGAATCGTAGATTCGGGTGGATACTTAGAAGTCTTGATGTACGCATTAGGATGTCAGAGTCGACAATTGTGTCGAGTGTGAAGCACTCACCCGGAAGCTCATCGGGTCAGCCGAATTTGTAGTAGTTCATAGGGACGATGGTAAATGTGTCTGGTGCGCTCGACGGATTGGGACCAGTTAATTTCTCTAGGGCAAAAACAAAAAGTCACCTACTCAAACTCGAGTCCCCGGACTCAAATTCGGAAATTGCTGGTGTAATTCGACTTAGGCCGTGGAGGTCTTATAGAGTCGAATCCCAGTGTATAAGTGTGAGCACTCGACGCGTCCATAAAGGCTTATTTCATCGTACCTGTAGGCACGGATTATCTCTGGTAGAGCACAGCAGATGCGTTGCTAGGCATTATTCAGGTCTTATCTTCCCGCTGTAAGCGCGGTATCCGAATTTTTTGTCATCACGGAGATGATTCAGGTGGCCCAGGAGACGTAATCTGTTTGTAGGGAAAATATGAGGCGGAGTCGCCAAAGCTTTCGAGTGTGGACGCAGCAACACACAGTATGATGTAGAAGGAAAAATAATCATAGGGTGCGTGACCAGCGCTCCCTATGGGAGTAGCCCCCGAGTGCCAATTCGAGTCATAGACTCGAGTGGGGACTATAAGTATTTTGCGACTACTGTCGTCTTTTGCTTGTTTTAGTCGAATATGCTTTGAACGCTCCCTATGGAAGTACCCCGAAGCCCACAATCGAATCGTAGATTCGAGTGAAGGGTTTCATAATGCTTGGATATCATCACAAATTTCTTTGGGTGCGCGACTAGCGCTCCCTATGGGAGTAGCTCCAGAGTGTCTGGCGGAGTCGTAGACTCGGGCAGAGACTCGAGTCTTGTATCTTGCAGTGGTAATCGAAAATCATGCAAGGGGAAACCACTGACTCGGAAGTGCATCGAGTCAGTGTCTCATGCATAAGGAGCTACTAATCAACAATATAGTTGGACTCGATGTAGTGAATTCATGCAGCATTTTAGTCAGGTGATTTGACGATGCACATGGAGTCGAAGTAGTCGCTTGTGTTGGGTACGCGGCTAGCACCATGTCTGCCGGGTGCGTGGCCAACGTCGCGTCTTTCTAGCATCAAGCGATGCAACCATCCAAGGAGGGACTCGACTCGGGTCTTGAGTCTATGTCGTAGCTAGTTGTTTTGTCGACTCCTGTTGGAGGACCCGATAGAATAGCTCGACGCAGTCGATGTCCTATAAGCTGCAGAAAATGCAAAGAGTTGTGAAGTACTTGTATCTTGTAAAGAATAGTTGCATGTTGGATTGTAAAGTAAGATTCTGGTGCCAATTGAGTCGACACTTTTGCACTGTATGCTAGGCCTTTTTGTTAGCCTGATTACCCTTAGTCTCAGTACCTTGCTGAGGTACTCAGAGTTTAAGGATTCGACGATCAGGCAGAATCAGCTACTCGGGATATCGCGTATGAGGTGCTCGAGTGCATGTAATCGATGGCACATTAGGTTACTCGAATAGGGCGCAACCCTCGAGTGTTTTGAGTGCGATTAAAGTAAGAAAGACATCATCTCTAAGTAGAGAACTTAGCTTTATGGGTAGTTGTCGTGGACGAAATCGATGCGGCCGCGGAGCGATGCGGTAACGATGCGTGTGGCGGAGTCGAAAGTTGTAACTGGTTGCCGTTGCCGAAGGAGGCAACATCTCGCCGAAGTCAAAGGCCACAGTGATTCGCTGGGTCGCCAATGCTGAGGGAGCCCCCGAATCGCTGGAGTCGAGGACCGAAGCAGGTTGCACGAGGAGTCGACGGCCCCCTCCCCGAGTGTAGGGTCGATGTATTCGATGTAGTCGAGGCGGCGTTCGAGAGCCGATGCGGCGGACCGGAGTCAACGCGGCAGTGGGTCACCAAAGACGATGGCGGTAGCAAGGTCCTGAAGCGGAGAGAGCCCCCGATTGTAGAGTCAAAGCCGACAAAGTCGCGAGTAGGCCAAAATTGACACCGCAATGGATGCGTACCCGACATGGCGGACCAGTAGTCGACGCGATGGACATGGAGCGACACGGTGAACATGGTCGACGTTGTGGTAGCTGGAGTAGTTGATGCGGTAGTGGGTCACGTGGCGAGCGAAGTCGGTGTGGCAGCAGGGTGCCGAAGCCGACGATGACAACGTGTTGCCGCAACCGCAGATTGTAGCGACTCGTGGTCATAGGAGTCGAAGATCGTGGCAGGTCGCCGAAGCAGAGGGAGCCCCCGAGTGCGGTCGGGCATAGTCGCATAGCGGACAAGGTGCCAAGGTTAACGTAGTCGCGCGGTCGGCGAGTCACATGATGAACAGATTCCATAGTGGACATGGAGTCAACACAACCGGACAAGTGACGCAACGGAGGAGTAGTTGATACAGCGGTCGTTCATGGTAGGCCCTCATTGATGTCCTTGTCATGGCCAGAAAATTCATGTATGTCACTGATGTCCTTGTCATGTAAGGAGGTGTAGATCTGTATGTGTCTTATACTGTATAATGAGCATTAGTAGCAATTCCGATTCCTAGTGTCTGCCATCGATCTTTCAATTCCTGTGGGAAATTAACGGATCCGCTTGATGATTTATTTTCCTTTGCCGCTTCTTTTTCCAAACTTGGTTACAGAATCGCACTGATTGACTTGAATAAGGAAAACTCAAACCGATGAAAACTCGAACCGATCTGCAGAGTTCTGTGTATGCCAAAACTTGTGCCGGCAAGGTTGCCTTGTTTATGCATGCGGTGACGTGATGTAAGTAGACCCATGAGCCAGTTCTGGTCATACCATAAGGTAGACGGAAAAATTATCGCCGCTTCTATAGTAAAGCATTGTCGTACATGCCGATCAATCTAGACGCAAAGATCGATTTCACGTGATGTGAGTAGAATCTGGAAACCTGGATCTTGATTCCATGCGCCGTGTTTGGCAGTGATAAAGGGCCGTTTCCTAGAGATCGGCGAGTCGTAGATTGCGGGTGATGGGGCCGTCGAGATCGCAACATCAGCGCTCTCAGTTCCCACGAACGACGCCAATTGACGAGGGTTTAACTCATCAATGCCCATTGTTATGGACTTGGGTTTTGGAGAAGGAGGGAGCGCTGGAAGTCTCGATCGGCTAGCAAACAAGCACACAGGGACACAAGATTTACCCAGGTTCAGGCCTCGTAGAGGACCCTACTCGTGCTTGTCTGCTCTCGATTGATGATGATCCTAAGGATTACAAGGTCACCGATGACGGTGTATACGTAGATTAGATCTGGCGTATGTGTATGCGAGATATTGATGTCTAGATCTATTGTCTATTGTGGCGATGTGGGAGATCGTAGATCTATCTATTGGGGGAGTCGCGATGTCGTAGATCTGTCTATTGTGGTATTAGGTCGTCGTCCTCCTTGTTGGACCCTCCTAGCCTTTATATATGGGGAGGCTAGGTCTCAGGTACCAATACGAGTTGGTTACAAGTTAGATTCAGACTCTAGTATTGAGACTGCTTCCTTGTCTTGTGCGTTTGGGAGTCCGTGTCCATATGGGCTTCATACCACTCAAACCGTCATGGGCGTCATGGACCTTGGCAATTCGTCGAGTGGGCCTTCCATCGAGCCGCACCAGGTAGGTTGTAGTTGGGTACCTGTTGGGCATACCCATGTCAACTAGAGTATCTCAATTCTCCCACATCAACGAATCAAGACTTTGCAAGCACTACTTTTGTATTCATTGTTCTTTAAGAATTTCTGTTTTTAAGTATTTGAGAGCATGCCAAAAAAATATTTTATCAGGCTGTGATGGATACTCGTGGCATCACTAAGGTTTTTGTTCCTTTTGCATAATGATTACTCATAATAGCCAGAGGAGTGACCCCATCATGATTAGAGCTACCCGGGAGTACCAAGAATATTACCCACTATAGCATTGCTGCTACAAGTGTTTAATCAACTTATAGTCGAAATCTAGGAGTTTTATCCATGAAGATCGTTCGTAGGCCAGCGGAGTTGTTGGCATCCCATGAAGTTTGACATGCGTAAAGCTATATCATTCTTATGATTAACAAGTCAAACTTTACAGGGTCACAAAAACCGGTAAACATTAATTCAATTGAACAAATCCTTTCAAAGAGAGCTATCAAGTCAATCAATATTTTCAGTGGTGTCAAGTGTCTCTAGAAATAAACCTTCAAGACTAAGCACTACAACACCAAGCCCTCAATTATGAGGCTTTTTCTTACTACAATTGTTTAGCAATTTTTAGGCAATACTTGGTTAATTACGAGAGCTCGAACAAAATGAGCCTAATTAAATACCCATGCAAACGACAATCTTACTATGATACAAAGACTCACTCCACCAATATAATATCTCAACATTTACTACTAACTAGCATGGGTTTCTCAAACTTCAAAAGTGGGGAGTCATAAGGCGTACCTCCATGTTTGGTTCCACTTCTATCTTCCTTTTTTCTTTGTTTCTTGGAAACTCGAAGTCGATCACTCTCCTGCAAATATATGAAGACCTCGAGGCAGAAAGAAAAGAAAGAGGGAAAATAAGGGAAAATGGGAAAATCTTTTTGTGATTTTTAAAGAGAGGGAATTTAAAGAATAGAAAATTGGCGGCAAAGCTCGGCTACAAAATATTGAAAGCAAATAGAAAGAACTAAAGATAAGAGTGTTGGGGAAAACAACACGAGTTCTTAGAAACTCAAATAAAAAATAACCTCAAAATAAAATAAAAGCAAATAAACGCCAACTAAAGATACATGAGGAAACTTCCCCAAGCTTAGGCTTTTGCAAACCCTTCAAATCATTATGGTGGCGGGAAAAAGTCATTACTCCAGTTCACGGATTGAGTGGAGAGGTTACTTATTGATTCTCGGAGGTTCAAAGAGAGGTTGTGCATCCTCTGCACAGTCCCTCCAAGTCCTTGGAAATCTTGGTATGTGGCGAACCGGGTTTGTGGCTGCTCCTCTTGATAAGGAACTTCTTGATCCTCCTCTTGGTCCTCATCCTCTTCAGGAATCTCCTCCTCGGGTTGGTGCTGCTCAACCTGGACATCATATAGCAAACGTCCTTCCTCGATAGAGAAAATACCATTAGGAAAATGAGCGGGGTAGATACGCCTAGCTCTAGCAATATGCAGGTAATAAACACCACCTCTCCTAGTGAGTATTCCACGGGCCCTCAAGGTGGAGAAACGAACACGCGTCTCACCTAGTATGGGTTGCAACTCACCTAGATCGATGTCTAGGGAAGTGTCAAGCAAGGTGATGACGCCTCCTCCTGTGATTAGCCCTTAGCTTTGGGAGGCTTGCTGCTCCAGGTAGCGCACAAGGATGGCGCCCAAGTTGAGTGATAGGTTGCAGTTGATATAAGCAGTCTTTGCGGTGACTAAGATGTCCTCCTCGTTGAGTCTCGTGAACTCATTATGTGCCTGCAAGATGTTAGCAATAATATAGAACAAATAGCGAATTGCAAGATGTTGAATATTCTTCCCCTTGTTCACTCTACTAGTGAAACTCATTCCATTATAGTATTGATCGGGGGAAGGAATTAAGCCATTAAAGGATGCGCGTAAAGCATGAACATCATTGTTTGGAAAATTAAAGCATGTGCACCATTCATCTAATGTTAAAGTATAGTTATTGTTCATTAGACAGAAAGAAATAGTATCCTCTCCTTGCCATAGCTTAACGGTGCTTTGCAACGAACTTAGGAATTCAATTGTTAAGTGGCGATAAGTAGGTACATCATTATACACAAAATTTTGCAGGCCAGCTCTATTGCAAAGTAAATTAAAGTAATCGGAAATACCGAGTTGGTTCAATATAATGGGGCAAGCCAATTTGGTGGCCCTCACTTCGCAGTTCTTGATCTTGTTGAAGCATTCACGATGGGCCTCATCCCTGATCCTTATCCCCATGCATTCCTGGATGATCGCCCGAGAAGCGCTAGCGGTGGCACGAGCACGAGTTTGGCTCCTTGTGTTCATCTTTTAAAACATTGAAGAAAGGTAAAAATATTTTTTTTGATCCAACAGCAGTAAGTGCATCATATTCCTCATCACAGCACACTAAAGAATTTTCCTCAAAATAATAATCTAGGCAAGAAAATCATGAAAATTGGTTCATAGTAGGTCTCACCCTAGATTGATAATGACAATAAATCGAAGATGAATTTGTAAAAAGTAATTGTAGGATCGGAGAAGAAACATACCGTAGATGACTTGTATGCGAGGAAATCGAACGAAATTGAGTAGAGATGAAGATCCTTGAGGTTTTGAGAGAGTTTGGAGGTAGAAGAAAGAAAAAGGATTGATGTTTTGGAGTTGGGAGTATCTTCCCGTGCGATTTTGTGGTCGGACACAACTATACGGGTGAAACATGTCTTTGAGCCATATAGTTGGCGCTCTGTCAAAATATTAGGTTTACCTCCTGACGTCGCAGCTATATGGATGCAACTATACGGGCGGAACAAAATGTTCCGGCCGTATAGTTGGTCGTTAAACCGTCTATTCCTACGAAAGAAAATTTGCAAAGGCATCAATATCTATATGACCGAAACTATATGGCCGGAATTTCTATTCCCGCCATATAGTTGGTCATTAAACTCCCAGTATATATGAAAATAAATTGTACGGAGGCATTGATATCCATACGGCTAGAATTTTGATTCCCCCGTATAGTTGGTCAAAAAAAAGAAATTGTACGGAGGTATTGATATCTATATGACCAGAACTATATGGCCAGAATTTTTATGCCCGCCGTATAGTTGGTCGTTAAACTGTTTGTACACATGAAAAGAAATTATACAGAGGCATTGATATCTATACGGCCGGAACTATACGGCTGGAATTTTTATTTCCACCGTATAGTTAGTCGTTAAACTCTTAGTACATATTGCAGAAAAAATTCGATGGTAAAGATAACTATACGATCGGAGTTGTACAGCCAGAATTTTTATTCCGGACGTATAGTTGGTCGTTAAACCATCTGTGTGCAGCAAAAAAATTATGTTTCTTTGTAAACTATTTCTTTTCCTGTAACTTAGCGATATACCTTGGTTTTGACAGAAAATTGATAGAAAATATTGTCGACCAACAATAACATGAATAATGCAGAATTTCAAGTACTACCAAATTTCTTCTCCTCAAATGGAGTTTTCTAGCACTCTTTATTGAACATGAACTTATACTAAAACTAAAAACTTAACTCAAACATTAATTTAACATGGATTCCCTCCCATGGAGTGCTCTTTTATGGTCAATAGCTTGCCTTGATGATACTCACTTGGGCCAGATGAGTGGGACACCCACTCCAAAGTAATTGGCCTTCAAAGTGATGGCCTCCTTCTCATTATGTTTGGCTTTCTTCTTCCTAGGGAAATAAATAACAAAAGGATCCCGCGGAGGCAATTGCAACTTCACATTCCCTTTATGAAGGTTAATTAAAGCCTTTATAGTTCTCAAGAAAGGAAGGCCTAGTATTATAGGAGCAACATTATCTTTAGGCATATCAACAATAACGAAATCAGTGAGAGCAGGGCAGCCTTTGATGTAAGCTAAAGTGTTCTCCTTAATCCCTATAGCTTGTTTGTAGGTAGAATCTCTTAGATGCAATTTTAATTCAGTACTTTCAAAGGAGCCAAGATTTAACTTATTAAAAAGAATCTTTGGAATTGTTGAGACGCTTGCACCTAGATCACAAAGTGCAGCTATCTCATTGGTTCCAATCTTTATCTTAATAGTAGGCTCAAATATGTCATCTAGTTTAACAGGTAACTTTTTAGCGATTTTCTTGTATTCTTCTTCAAGCTCGCGTACCTTGATTGCTACTTGATCAACAAAGTGTTGATACGTGGCTTCATCATTACCTTCACATACCAGAATATTGGCATTGATCATTTTTACGAGATCTTCGATGGTGTAGCTTAGTGAAGGGGAATTACTATAATCAAGTTCTTCAGGATCCTCCCTTTGGATCATCAGCATTTTGAGTTCTTCAACAGGATTGGGCTCAGCTTTACCTGCAAATTTAGCTAGAATGAGAGTTTTACTCTCGGTTATCTTACCTAGTTGTGCCTCAATGATCCTTCTTCTTTCTTGAAGGGCCTGCAAATCATTTCTCAAACTAACAGCTTGGTTAGATAATTTGCCAAGCATAGCATCATGGTTCTCCGTAATTTTAACTAGAATATTATTTTGTTCATTTTGTGAGTCTATAAAAGACTTAACATTTCTTGGAGACTACCATTACTAGTTCCCATATTATTATTAGAGTTATTTGTAGGACTAGCATAATGTTTCTGAAAGTTATAATTGTAACTCTTCTTCTAAGAAGGATTGTAATCATTACGAGCTACGAAGTCTATTTCTTCTATATATGTTTCGGGGGTGGCTCTTACCTGAGTTTCCTTACCTTTTTATGGCTAGTATGAGCTCATCCAACTTAGCATTGAGATCTTTGTTCTCTTGTGGTGAGATGGAGTTCACCTTCTTCGTTTTTGACCTTTCAACATGCTATTGGGCATGGTTGTCTTGCATATCGTCTAGCAGCTGCTTTGGTTCAGTAATATGTTTACCCATAAATGTTCCTCTAGCTGAAGTATCAAGCATAGACTTACACACAGGATTAAGAGTATTATAAAATAAATAGAGGATTAACCAATCTTCCATCCCATGACTAGGACGGTTTCTTAGGCATTCCTTCATCCTCTCTCATGCAAGCGCTAGTGGCTCACACTCTTCCTGTCTAAAACCAGTAATATTAGATCAAAGTTGCATAGTCTTTGTAGGTGGAAAAAATTTAGTCATAAATAAAGAAGTACATCCCACCCATGATGTAAAAATATTTTTAGGAAAAGATAGCAATTATTCTTTAGCTTTTCCTCTTAGAGAGAAAGGAAATAGACGTAATTTGACCGCATCAGGGTCAACGTCTTTTATACGCATCATATCACATATTTTAGTGAAAGTATTTAAGTGGATACCTGCGTCTTCAACAATAGAGCCTTCAAATTGATTCTGTTGAACCAAACTTAAGTAATGGGGCTTAATTTCATAAACATCAGCAGCAATTGCTGGCTGAGTAATAGGAGTACGCAAATAATCATTATTGGGAGTAACAAACTTCCCAAGCTTCTTTTCAGACATACTTCCTATGTTTTTGAGTTTTCTTAGATTAAAAATTATAACAGTAAAAACAAGAATTTGAAGACTAACTATTTTTTTGGTTTATCAAATAAAGACTGAAAGCAAACTAACAAAATTAAAAAAAAAGAATTAAAACTAGCAAGGTTTCTAATAACCTCATCAGGGTAGCTATTGCTTCCTCGGCAACGGCGCCAGAAAAAGGGTTGATACCTTCGATCCGGATTACGGATGTTGTATAGCTCTTTTTCCCTAGTAAAGTGAAGTTACTTTAACAGACCATTGGAAGTTTTAGAACTCCATTTGTGTTTTTACCGGACCAGTAGCTTGCATCTTTTTGTTGTTGTCGATGATGGAGAGAGAGGGCCTAGGGCGTTCGGTTTCACTTGTAGTTGTGCAAAAACATCTGATAGAAATAAAAGATAGAAATAAAGTATGCGTGTACTTGTTAGAGCAAGATAAATTATATACAGGCAGTGCATCCATAACTATTATTGCCTCCGCAACCGCTTATAGTAATAACCTACTAGTCTCATCTATAGAATAAAGAGAACTAATGATATGCATAGTGATGTCACCGTTAATCCCAAGAAAATCCCTCACATACAGCCGTACTACCCCTTTTGTCACTGGAGTTCCCAACCTACAGATCAGTCATCACTCATACTCCCTATACCTGGCTCAACCCTCAGGGTCTTGGGTACCTGACAAGTCCTTGGATTGAGGCAAGAGAGGATACAACAATCATCATGTCATACAAACTAATACATGATCCCATCCATGATAAATCACATGCACAATTGCTACATGGCTAGGCCGAAGCCCTTAGCCCAAGAAGAATTACTCACACATATAGATGAGATCAACAATCACAAAAATTGTAATAAAAATCATAAGATTGATAGTAATAGTCTTACAATGTCGCCAATCGGAGAATAGATCTACTATTACAAGTGGTGGAAGATGGCTATGGAGATGGCGAAGGGTTTGGAGATCTGGAGACAGCTTTCTGGCGAGGTATGGCTTCTTCGGGAGTTCTGTGGTCGAGGTCCGCTCGTTTCTCGTCTCCCAAGCCTTCTTTATATAGGGGTCCCTCCACGAAAGTTGTTCTGTTTGACCTAACGGTGGCGGCGCCAACTATACGACGGAGCTATACGGTCGGAATTTTTACTCCGGCCGTATAGTTGGTCGTTACGGCGTCTGCCTCCGCGGAACGGCTCCTGGTTTCTTCTGGTTGAAGGAAATCTCGTATCTTTGACTTTAATGTAGTGATTCCCTCCTTTAAACGATATTATCTGCATAGGAAAAATACAAGAACAAAGGATTGCATACCCTTCTGAATATTTGTTTTTGATGGTGACGTCATTCAACTTTCTGTAATCGGTGCACAAACGGTTGCCTCCATCTTTCTTGTTGACGAATAACACTTGTGATCTCCATGGCGATGCGCTTGGTTGAATCAAGCATGTTGCTAACATAGCATCCAACTGCTTCTTCAACCCTACTAACTCTGAGGGGTTCATGCTATAGGGTCTCTGGGCTATGGGTCCGGTTCCGGGGATTAGTTCGATAATGAACTCAATATCCCTATCTGGGCTATACCTGGCAATTCATCTGGGAATACGTTGGGGTATTCACGGACTACTCTGACTTGGTCTATGGTGGGTAGGGCTAGACTCTTGTTGCACTTGATTTGACGAGGCAGGGTTTCAGAGATATGCTCTACTGTTACTCCCGAGCTACTGGTCATGGTGATGTCTTTCTTAGCACAGTCAATCAGTCCTTTATGCTTTGACATCCAATCCATTCCTAGTACTACTTCCAATCCTTTGGATCCAAGTACTATTAGATTAGCATAAAAATCTATCCTCTGTATTCTGATAGGCACAAGTTTGCAAATTTTTCTAGATTTTGTAGTAGAACCAGGAATTTGAATTATCATGACATGCTTCAAGTTGGTTGGGTGGATCTTACTAGTGCATGCAAATTCTTTGGTGACGAATGAGTGCGATGCTCTAGAATCAAACAACACCCTTGCTAAAACTGAGTTGAAAGAAAACATACCCAGCACTACATCTGGCGCTTCTTGGGCTTCTTCGGCGTTCATGTGGAAGAGGCGGCCGTTGCGGTTGTGAGGGTTCCCTGGGGCAAATTTTCTTCCTGGTTGAACACGACGCTGCTATTGAGCTAGGGCATTCAAATTGGCATTGGCGGCAGTCTTCTTGGGGCACTCATTGGAATAGTGACCCTTCACTCCACACTTGAAACAAGTGATCTGAGACTTGTCTTTAGCTACGACGGGCACATCATTGCTTCCAGTTCTGGGTGCAGTGTTGTTGTTGTTGTTGCTCTTGGGAGGTGCACGGTTGAAATTGTTGGTGTTGCCGGGGTTGTTGTTGTTTCCTCCGGACTTCACATTGCCTCTGCTACGGTTGGGGTAGCTTGGGTGAGAGATTGGGGGTCGGTTGTTTCTTGGTGCATACCATGCAGACGGGTTGGGACGGTACTTCTGGTGACTGTTGGATCTCATCATGCAGTCTGTTCAGGAATCTCTCCTTCTTCTTGGCCTCTGTGTTGATCTCATCAGGTGCATACCTTGCTAAGGACAGTAATCTGTCATGATACTCCACTACAGTCATTCTTCCTTGCTTTAGTTCTCTAAATTAATCCCTCATTCTAGTGACTAGGCCCTGCGGCACGTGGGTGCGGCTGAACTTGATTTTGAAGGCTTCCCATGTCATCACTGGACCATGGTTCATCAGGCGGGTGCTGTTCCACCAGGCTCTTGCATCTCCTGCCAAGTAGTGGGTGGCAAAGAGAACTTTCTCGTTGTCATCAACTCTGGCTACTTCCTAATTGTTCTCCATTGTCTGCAACCAGTCATCTGTATCTAGTGGGTTCTCCGAAGTGCTAAAGATTGGGGGATTGGTATTTTGGAAGTTTTTCAGCTTGGATCCTTGAGGATCCTGATTTCCATGCCCTTGGTTGTTTTAGGCCATCTGGGCTATCTGCTGTAGTGTTGCTAAGTTGGCCTGGCACTCTGCCCTACTTGCTTCACAGTCTGCAACTAACATTTGCATAATCTGCAGCATTGGGTCCTGCGATGAGCTGATCCCTCCTTTGTTTCCACGAGTCATCTAAAGATTGAGGTAGATAAAGGGGTAAGAGGGAAAGTTCTAAGGTTCATTGTTTTGGTTTCAAAGCTAAAACTTTGAGTTTGACTCAGGTTTTGCAACTAACTTCTTTTCATTCATTCAAACTAGCACACGATACAAACACACACCACACATCAAAGGAAAACAGGTGGTTTTCAGAACCATTCTGCAAGCTATGAGACATTAGGACCGATACTCCTCACTCTACAATAGTGCTCTAGTCCATCTACTCATCGTCGATGAAGTCGGAGTCGTCATCGTCAGTGTGGAAATCCACGGCATCCTCCTCCAGAAAGTCATCATCATTGCTGAGGTAAGAGTCCATATGTCCCTGGATATCTTCACCTTCCTCTTCTTCTTCCTTTGATGCAAGTTGAGCTTCTTGCTCCTTGATGGTCTTTGATACATTGCAAATGTATCTATAATTTTTGATGTTCCATGCTTGGTTTTATCTACTTTCTTGTGTTTTGTTCCAACTTTGGAGTACTTTTCATATGATTTCTTGGACTAACCTATTAACAAGACGCCACAGTGCCAGTTGCCTGTTTTCTGCTGTTTTTGGTTACAGGAAAGTCAGAAAATGAATATTCTCGGAATTGGACGGGACAAAAGCCAAAGTTCTTATTTTACCGGAAGACTCACGGAGCCAGAATACGAGACGGAGGAGGGCCAGGGCCTGGCCACACCGCCCCAGGAGCGGGTCACCCTAGGATGCGCCAAGGCATGGTGTGGTGGCCCCTGGCACCCCTTCGGTCTCCCCTCTCGCCTATAAAAGCTTCCCTATACCAAAACCCTAGATCATCAATCAGAAATCCACGAAAAGTTCCGCTGCGCCGCCGCCACCGAAGGGGAGATTCGGGGGACATAAAGTCTCTGTTTCGGCCCCCTGCCGGGACGGGGAAGTGCCCCCAGAGCCATCTCCATCGATCTCCACCACCATCTCCATCACCATTGCTGATTCCCATGATGAGGAGGGAGTAGTTCTCTCTCAAGGCTAAGGGTTCTACCGGTAGCTATGTGTTCATCTCTCTCTCTATGCATGATCACATTGTGATCATGAGCTTGTACTCTATAGATCTATTCTGCTACTAAAGTGCTTTAATGAATCTCTGCTCTCCCCATGTGTGTGAAAGTGACAGCGTGCTCACCGTGGTGGCACTTAGGCTAGAGATTACAAATACTTGTTATGAGTTATATTTGCAGTTGGATGTCTTTATGAAATTGTGGTGTTTGTTGGAACCGTCTAGTGTCAAGGTGACAGTGTGGGGTTTTCTAGATGGGAAAGATGAACTATGAGGTGTGTTGTTATACCCCTACCATTGATTAGAGTGTTCAACCGGAGAGTAGTTCAGCGTACTATCATAAAGAAGAATATATTTTATGAGGACATCCCTACAATTACACCTACCCCAATTGCTAATGAAGATGTTCCAATTGCAAAGAAGGATCAATCTAATGAGATAAGGATTGGACCAATCACAAGAGCTCGTGCCAAGCTACTAGAACAACATGTGAACTTGTTTCTTAATGAACCTGGTGTTTTAGTTAATGAGAATTTTATACTACCTAAGTCTTTGAATTATTGCATCATTAGGTACTTAGGAGAAGAAGGTAAAGCACGGAGCGAGGAGATAATGGAACAAGGCGTGTTGATCAATGAAGAATGCGCGAGGGAGGAGAGGGAGGAAGCGCAAGGAGATGTTCAAGACAAAGATCAACAAGAAGAGGACGTTCTCTGCCGCGGCAGAGAAATGAGTCGTTTCTCTGCCACGACAGGCTGCCGCGACAGGAAAACCGAGTCCTACTCTACCACGGCAGGCTGCCGCGGCAGAGAAAGCAACTACAACTCTGCCACGGCAGAGCCAGTTGGACCGAACCCAAGTTGGGTCGGTTTGTATCCATAGGTGGGTGGGACTAACTCGGATCCACCCTTAGGGCGCCGCCTCTTGGACCATTAAATATATGGGGGCGCTATAGCTTTAGTTTTTAGACCACGTTAAAATATTTTGGAGTTGTTTCTTTCATAGAACCTCTGGAATTACCCTGTGGTCAAATCTACCAACTATAATTGAGTGTGATCTGTTGTTCCATTGGGAATTAGTAGATTGCATACTACCGTTCGTGCTAACGGCTGTGTGCGCAAGAGTGTGGTGTTGTGAATATCCTACAAGGTTCGAGATCTATTGCACTGGCATCAGGGATCAAGCGGGAGAGATCATAGCTACTCACTAGTTATCTATCATCCATCATCATCATCGCCATCCTCTTACTGAGAAGATCGGGCCACCCCATATCATCTTGGTATCAGATTTCCTCGTTGCCTCGGTAAGCAATCCGCAATCCATCCATAGATTAGAGAGTGTTTTTAGTCCTATACAGAAAAAGCCCCACAAAAAGAGTTGTCATAGACTAGATTACATCATAGACGAGTAATAGTTGCTGGTTGTGTTCATCCTTTAGTTTAGATCTAGATCTGTTCTTCGTAGATTTGTTTTCTCTTTGTTGTTAGTCATTTTCCACCACTGTTTTCCGCCACCATCACGTCAGATCCGATCTACTCTAAGAGTCCTAGTCATCTACTCTTGGTCGAGTCGGAATTAACAAAAAAAATATACTTTCCATGTTACCAAGTTACCGAATCTGCCACGGCAGGATTTCTACGTCTTTCTCTGCCACGGCAGGACTTTCCGAGTTACCAAGTTACTGAGTCTGCCACGGCAGGATTTTGAGCTGTTTTTCTGCCACGACACCATAATTACAAAGTGTGATCGATTTGCACTTTTCCAAAACCCTTAGCCACAGCCAATCTACTATATAGGTGTAGGAACTTGCCTATTGAGACTAGTTTCTGCTCCTACAGGCTGCTCTTAGGAGTTTTGGTGCCGTACGTTGTAATTGGCCGTGTATTATCTATAAAAAAAAGTAAGATAGCAAAAGGAAAAGTATAAAAACAAGCTATACAAAAGAAAAAGAAAAATTGTGGAAAAAGAGAATTTGAGCAAGAGGCATAGTGATATCTTTGTGCACCAGTAGATTGAGCAATCTTGTGCCTGTTTTACTTTGAGATTTGATAGTGTCTCTCGCGCGTAGTGCAACACCTTTCATAGTTGCATTGCCACATTTTTATCCACGTGTGTGTTTCTTGGGTATTTGTACGATCAGCACTAGGACTTGTTTGCGGTGTAAATAGGATACCATACCTATAGCTCCACCTTACATAACCTGTGTGCCCTGCGATCGTTCTCTATACCTTTGATATTCACTTCATCACATCAAGTGCACCAGTCTTTGATTTCGTTTGGTAGAGCATCTCTATTCACTTTGGAACGGTAAGATCTCCTTTCTTATTAGTTGTGAGTGAGTTGTGAGAGTTTCCACCATACAAATTCTGATTTTTGCACTAACCTACTAATCATGTCTACTGGTGATGTTGATGTTGTGTTGCAGAAAAAGAAGGATGAGGAACTCGTCAATTGGCGTGAATATGAGGCTTTGAAATCCCACTTGACACGTGTGTTTACTAACACGACAGATGCCATTGACAAGAATCTCCAAGACATGAATATGAGATTGGATCAGCATGTTGGGACGGTTGATACTATCCAAACGCAAGTAGCTACGCTCAATGTCAATGTCACCGCTTTGCAGCAGTCCATTGAGGGTTTAACAGCCGCCTTACATAGAAGGGAAGATCCTCAACATGATGATGCCTTTGATGATTTCGATGAGGGTAGTGCTGTTAATGCTGCTCCTCATGTTGGCAGGGGACGTGCTATTCCCCCTGTCCATGCACCTGCTCATGGTCGTGGGTTTGTCCATCTTGGGCGTGGTCCACGTGTGCCCAACCAAGCTGGGCAAGCCAAAATTTTCAATTCCTAAGTTTGATGGTTCTATTGATCCTGAAGATTACCTCACATGGGAGTTGAAGATTGAGAAACTCTAGCGCTTATTTGACTATCCAGAAGATAAGAACGTCAAGCTTGCAGCATCGGAATTTGATGGTTATGCTCTACGTTGGTGGGATGCTCTTGTACAACATAGGAGGGAGGACAATGAACTTCCTGTGAGGGATTGGCGTGAGATGAAGCAAATCATGAAAGCTCGTTTCGTACCAACCAACTACTTGCGAACAGTTTTTGATAAATTGACGCAACTTAAGCAAGGCACCATGATAGTTGATGAGTATTACATGGAGATGGAGAGGCTTATGCAGCGTGCTAGAATTCGTGAGTCCATTGAGATGACCATGCAGCGATTCCTAAAAAATTTGAAGTTACCAATCAAGAGCATTGTTCGTCATCACAAGTATGAGACCATGAATGAGTTGTTGCATCATGCTAGAGAGGCCGAATCCCAGTTGGCAGAAGAGGCGAAGTCACGTGCTCGTTTTCCATCCTCCAGCAGATTTTCGGCCAGATCTATTCCTCCTACAGTCACGCCACCAGCTGCCGTTCCGTTTACACCATCGACCAAACCAGCAAGTACACCTTCGTTTGGTTCTAATGCTCGGAAACCCGCTGTTCCTGCTGCTAGCTCGGGTTCCAACATGTCTACTGCACGTACTCGTGATGTGGTGTGCCATACTTGTGGAGGTAGAGGTCACTACAAGAAAGATTGTCCAAACAGCAAGGTTATGTTTGTTAATGAACAAGGTGAAGTTGAAAGTGGAGATGAAGCTTCTGATGATGATATCGATGATGGCGAGGTTGGTGCTGATGCATATGCTGAGTGTGCACCAACTATTGTCGTATCTTCACGTGTACTTAGTGTGCAACCGGTTGAGGAATCCCAGCGTTGCAACTTGTTCCAAACAAAAGCTCTAGTTGGACCAAATAAAGCTTGCAAGGTCATTATTGATGGAGGTAGCTGCAGAAATCTTGCAAGTAAGGAACTATGTGCCAAACTGAATTTGATATATTTACCTCATCCCTAGCCATACTACATACAATGGTTGAGCAACAATGGTGATATGAAGGTAAATCATATGGTACATGTGAATTTTCAAATAGGGCCATACAAAGATTCTATTGATTTTGATGTGGTTCCTATGACTGTTTGTCACCTACTATTGGGTCGGCCTTGGCTCTATGATCGCCATGTGCAACACAATGGCCGAGCCAATACATATCACTTGGAATTCAAATGAAGAAAGATTACTATGCAGCCAATGACACCACAAGAAATTGTGAATGATTCTCGCCAGAAGATAGAGGTGAACCTGAAGGAAGATACTACCACTCGGCGAGACTGTGTCACAACTGTTCCTGATGTAACTGAGCCTAAGTTGAGTGATATAACGAAAAGTGAGAGAGTGCATGGGTTATTGATATTATCCACCAAGGAGGATCATGAGGTTTGTAATCAAGTAGATCTACCTTGCTACTCAAGTGCTTGAATAGATCTCTGCTCTCCCCATGTGTGTGAAAGTGACAACATGCACACTGTGGTGGCACTTAGGCTAGAGATTACAAATACTTGTTATGAGTTATATTTGGAGTTGGATGTCTTTATGAAATTGTGGTGTTTGTTGGAACCGTCTAGTGCTCAAGGTGACAGTGTGGGGTTTTCTAGATGGGAAAGATGAACTTTGAGGTGTGCTGTTATACCCCTACCATTGATTAGAGTGTTCAACCGGAGAGTAGTTCAGCGTACTATCATAAATAATAATATATTTTATGAGGACATCCCTACAATTACACCTACCCCAATTGCTAATGAAGATGTTCCAATTGCAAAGAAGGATCAATCTAATGAGATAAGGATTGGACCAATCACAAGAGCTCGTGCCAAGCTACTAGAACAACAGGTGAACTTTTTTCTTAATGAACCTGGTGTTTTAGTTAATGAGAATTTTATACTACCTAAGTCTTTGAATTATTGCATGATCAGGTACTTAGGAGAAGAGGGTAAAGCACGGAGCGAGGAGATAATGGAACAAGGCGTGTTGATCAATGAAGAATGCGCGAGGGAGGAGAGGGAGGAAGCATAAGGAGCTGTTCAAGACAAAGATCAACAAGAGGATCACGTTCTCTGCTGCGGCAGAGAAAAGCGCCGTTTCTCTGCCACGGTAGGAAAACCGAGTCCTACTCTGCCACGACAGGCTGCCGCGGCAGAGAAAGCGACTACAACTCTGCCACGGCAGAGCCAATTGGACCGAACCCAAGTTGGGTCGGTTTGTATCCATAGGTGGGTGGGACCAACTCGGATCCACCCTTAGGGCACCGCCTCTTGGACCCTTAAATAGATGGGGGCACTTTAGCTTTAGTTTTTAGACCACGTTAAAATATTTTGGAGTTGTTTCTTTCATAGAACCTCTGGAATTACCCTGTGTTTGAATCTACCAACTATAATTAAGTGTGATCTATTGTTCCATTGGGAATTAGTAGATTGCATACTACCATTCGTGGTCACGGCTGCGTGCGCAAGAGTGTGGTGTTGTGAATATCCTACAAGGTTCGAGATCTATTGCACTGGCATCAGGGATCAAACGGGAGAGATCATAGCTACTCACTAGTTATCTATCATCCATCATCATCATCGCCATCCGCTTACTGAGAAGATCGGGCCACCCCATATCAATATTTATATGAGAGTGTTCACTAGTGAAAGTATGATCCCTAGGCCTTGTTTCTAAGCATTGATACACCGTTTGCAATTAGATCTGTTACATGTTTGCTTGGTTCCTTCTTTATTTCAGTTTGCCTTTAGTCTTTTCCATGCCATCAAGCTATTTTCTATCACCATTAGCACTTATAATTATCCATACCACTTGTATTTCACTATCTCTTCGCCGAACTAGTGCACCTATACACCTGACAAGTGTATTAGGTGTGTTGGGGACACAAGAGACTTCTTGTATCTTGATTGCAGGGTTGCTTGAGAGGGAATACATTTGACCACTTCCTCCCTGAGTACGATAAACCTTGGGTGATCCACTTAAGGGAAAACTTACTACTATTCTACAAACCTCTACACTTGGAGGCCCAACGACTGTCTACAAGAATAGAAGTGCGTAGACATCAAGCTATTTTCTGGCGCCATTGCCGGGGAGGAAAGGTAAAAGGTATTCACACCGGAGGATTAAAGAAGAAGAACCTCCCATGGCAAACGCTTATTTTTTGGTGTGAATGCTCGAAGGTATTTCCTTTAGATTCTGCAATTTTGTCTTTTTGTTTCTTGTTTTCACTAGTTAGGCTTAATGTAAAACAACAACAAAATTAGAGAGCTTTATAGTATTTATCTTGAGTTAGGACATGAAGTGTTTGAAGAGAAAATTAAAAAACCTATGGAACTTTATTTGCATGCTAATAGCAATGTTGTTAGTATGAATTCTTTGGACACCATTATTGCTAATGCTATGGAAAAGTCTAAGCTTGGGGAAGCTGGTTTTGATGAGCATGATCTTTTTAATCCCCCAAGCACGGAGGAGAAAATTTACTTTGATGATACTATGCCTCCAATATATGATGATTACAATGATGAATATGAGATTTTAAGTCCACCTACTATTGAGGAGGAAATTAATTATGACTACAATATGCCTCCTATATTTGATGATTATGGTGATAAGAACAATAATGATAGCTATTTTGTTGAATTTGCTCCCACTATGATTAATAAGAATGAGTATGTTTACGTGGAGAGTAATAATATTTTTATGCATGTGGCTCATGATAGGAATGTTTTATGTGATAGTTATATTGTTAATTTTATTCATGATGCTACTGAAAGTTATTATGAGAGAGGGAAACATGGTTTTATGTGTCTCAACAATATTAAGTTTCCCCTCTTTATGTTGAAAGTCTTGAAGGTGCTCTTGTTTTGCTTTCTTATGCTTGTTGATTTGTGCTTTCATGACTTGTTTCTTTACAAGATTCTTATGCATAGGAAGTGGGTTAGACTTAAATGTTTTTTGAATTTGCTTCTTGATGCTCTCTTTCACTTCAATTCATAGTTCTTATGTGAGCATCTTCTCAAACTATCATGCCTAACTTAAAGGCGTTAAAGATAAGTACTTATTGGGAGATAACCCAAAAGTTTTAGATGAGTCTTGGAAGTTATTATCTCTTTAATAACCGCTCCTTATCCTTTTTATTTGCTTTTTGTGCCAAGAGTAACCTCTAATGAGAGAGAAGTAATGATTGGGAAAGTTGCTGTCCCGAAACAGATTTTTGTGCTTCACCGTTCGTGAGAGAGCTCTGTATGTCCGATTGAGCTGTAATTTTTGTGCTTCTGCCCCAGGTTGTTATCTAACTTTCGTTAGTTCAACCCTTTTTTATTTGAGCAACATAAGGTCTTCGAAAAAATTCGTCTTTACCTGCTGGTCTGTTTTGACAGATTTCTACCATTTTCTGTATTTGCTTCTTGTTGGTTCCTTTTTGAGTTCTTTTGGGGAATTGAGATTTTTGAGGTAAGTGCTACAGTATCTAGTGTTCCAATGGAAGTTTATTTGGTGTTAGAACTGAACCTTAAGGCTTATTTATCTTGAGTGCACTAATGTTGCTAATAAAGATTGTGTGAAGTTTTGTATGAAGAAAAAAATGCAGGTGTATGGAAGGAATGAGTAATGAGATGAAGGATGGACTAAAGCTCAAGCTTGGGGATGCGACGCGTGTCACCCCAAGAAATATCCAAGAATTACAAGCGTCAAAGCTTGGGGATGCCCAAGGCATCCCCTTCTTCATCAATAAAAATCCTAGGTTTCTTCCAAACGCTTCATTTTTATTGTTTCATGCACAGTTGTGTTGTTCTTGGAGCGTCTTATTTTTCGTTTTTGTTTTGGTTTTTAGTTTGCTTGGATTGCTTAGTTTTCTGAATAAATTGGTTGGACCCCCTCTTTCATACATTTGGTTTGCAAAAAGTTTGGTTTGGTTTGCAAAAAGTTTGGTTTGGTTTGGAAAAGAGTAGGAAAGTTCATACTTATGTGGTAAAAAGAGCTCGTTTTTGACTGTGTCCTATGCTTTGTCATGCCATGCTTGATATTGTTTTGGATTTATGCCTAGTATTCTTTGCTGTAGCATGACTTGTTATAAACAATTGAGATTGCTTAATGTGCCTTGGATGAATCATGCGTTGTTTTAGCATATTAAAGCATAGTATAGTGGTATTCTCCTTTGATGCTTTATTTGGGTTGACTTGGCGCATGCTCACACCATGTTATGACTATCTCAAGTCACCATAGCCTGTATGCTCCTTTAGTTTTCAACTTGTAGTATCACTTTATGCTTTGATCAATGATGTTTTGTCGCTCTGCATGATTATGGCCATTATTGCTCTCTTAGTTTGTCGCTCCCAGTCTTTTTCTAGCCTCCACAACAAGTATGAGTTCCACTCATGCATCCAACACCCTAAACCAAGTTATTCCAAAGAGTCCACCATACCTACCTACTAGCTTATTCTATTCCAAGTACATTCATGCTTTTGTTTACCTTCCACTTGTTATGAGAAAACTAGTGATTAAAGCTCTCACGAACTTGATGGCACACTTTACTTTACTTGACCTTAATAAACTTGAACCATTGTGTCTTCTATGTTGTATATGCTTGCACTTATTTGTCGGGAATTAGCAGAACCATGCTTTCATGAGGAACGCTTTCAACATTGCACTTAGTACTTGTACCTAGTTGATATCATGCTCTTTTGTATATGGATGTCGTCGGTGTGAAATGAAAGGGGAGCTTGTAAGTCCATGGAGTTATGTATATGTGTTAGAGAAACGCCTGGGCCGCTGGTATAATCCATGCTGACATGGCGGAAACCTGCAGCGTAACCATAATGAGCTATCTATGAAGCATTCTTCTTATAAAAAAAGAGTCATATATTGAAAAAAAAGAGATACTATGAAAAGAGGAAAGAGAAAAAAAGCACCATATTCCCATGGTAAATAAGAAGAATGCTGAGATGCTCGTTGTCTGCTTGCCTTGTCATTTTGATATGGGGATTCTTCCGTATCATCGGGCAAGGGGTACCCAGTTGGCGGTTCTCAATGATACACATGTACTTACAATGACAAGAAATTACTGGTGACTAAACTTGAGTAGCATGAGGAGCGGCCCTCGCATACAAGGGACATGATATTTCTAACTTATACTTCGTCAAGCATGTACACCATAGTTTGTTCACTTTAACCTTAATCACTTCAAGATGCTTATGATAGGGGCAATGAGAGCTGAAAGCTATAAGTACCATAATTTTTGGAAGCTCTTTATGAGACTTGAATCCCTACTTCCTTTTATAAAAGGCCTTTCTTCCACCATTATATTGAGTCTCCACCTTCTATCTTTATGCACCTACTTTGAGAGCATAGTGGCCATTCTTAGTTCTATGTGCATTGTTCCAAGACTAGTTGATTGATGCATAACTTGATATTGCTTGTTTTAAACTATTGTATCTAGTCACTCATATGAACTTTGAAGGTGTCCTATGCATTTATATTTGCTACTCTATTGAGGGACAAGCTGAATACTATTATGCTATGTTTTCTTTATGTGAAAGAAACAAACGTCTTGCAAAGCATTGTTATTCATGAATCTTTTGTTTGTGCCTTTTCATGTTGCATCATAGTTTCTTTGTCTTATTGCTAGAACTTTGTCTTTCATGTTATCAATGTTTTACATCTACTTTGATCAAGTCTTTGATGGTGCATGTCACCTCAAAAATTATTCTTTCTTTTTATCACTTACCTACTCGAGGATGAGCAGGAGTTAAGCTTGGGGATGTTGATACATTGCAAATGTATCTATAATTTTTGATGTTCCATGCTTGGTTTTATCTACTTTCTTGTGTTTTGTTCCAACTTTGGAGTACTTTTCATATGATTTCTTGGACTAACCTATTAACAAGACGCCACAATGCCAGTTGCCTATTTTCTGTTGTTTTTGGTGCCAGGAAAGTCAGAAAATGAATATTCTCGGAATTGGACGGGACAAAAGCCAAAGTTCCTATTTTACCAGAAGACTCACGGAGCCAGAATACGAGATGGAGGAGGGCCAGGGCCTGGCCATACCCCCCCAGGCGCGGGTCACCCCAGGCCGCGCCAGGGCATGGTGTGGTGGCCCCTGGCACCCCCTCGGTCTCCCCTCTCGCCTATAAGAGCCTCCCGATACTAAAACCCTAGATCATCAATCAGAAATCCACGAAAAGTTCCGCTGCACCGCCGCCACCGAAGGGGAGATTCGGGGGACAGAAAGTCTCTGCTCCGGCACCCTGCCGGGACGGGGAAGTGCCCCCGGAGCCATCTCCATTGATCTCCACCACCATCTCCATCACCATTGCTGATTCCCATGATGAGGAGGGAGTAGTTCTCTCTCGAGGCTAAGGGTTCTACCGGTAGCTATGTGTTCATCTCTCTCTCTATGCATGATCACATTGTGATCATGAGCTTGTAATCTATAGATCTATTATGCTACTCAAGTGCTTTAATGAATCTCTGCTCTCCCCATGTGTGTGAAAGTGACAGCGTGCTCACCGTGGTGGCACTTAGGCTAGAGATTACAAATACTTGTTATGAGTTATATTTGGAGTTGGATGTCTTTATGAAATTGTGGTGTTTGTTGGAACCGTCTAGTGATCAAGGTGACAGTGTGGGGTTTCTAGATGAGAAAGATGAACTTTGAGGTGTGCTGTTATAGCCCTACCATTGATTAGAGTGTTCAACCGGAGAGTAGTTCAGCGTACTATTATAGAGAAGAATATATTTATATGAGAGTGTTCACTAGTGAAAGTATGATCCCTAGGCCTTGTTTCTAAGCATTGATACACCATTTGCAATTAGATTTGTTACATGTTTGCTTGCTTCCTTCTTTATTTCAGTTTGCCTTTAGTATTTTCCACGCCATCAAGCTATTTTCTATCACCGTTACCACTTATAATTATCCATACCACTTGTATTTCACTATCTCTTTGTCGAACTAGTGCACCTATACACCTGACAAGTGTATTAGGTGTGTTGGGGACACAAGAGACTTCTTGTATCTTGATTGTACGGTTGCTTGAGAGGGAATACCTTTGACCACTTCCTCCCTAAGTTCGATAAACCTTGGGTGATCCACTTAAGGGAAAACTGGCTGCTGTTCTACAAACCTCTACACTTGGAGGCCCAACAACTGTCTACAAGAATAGAAGTGCGTAGACATCAGTCTTCTCGAGGTCGGCCACCTTCTTGCAAAGATGGGCGATGGTGCGATCCTTATTTTCACGCTGGTGGCAAAGATATTTATGGTCCTTGACAAGCAGTGAGAAAGTTTGGGCCTTCTGGGCGGCAATGGCAAGGTTGTGGTTGGCGAATTCCCTAGCATTTTCCAATTTCTTCTGGCGGTTGTACAACAGGAAGTCAAGGTTCTACACTTGATGCTTCAACTCTTGGTGACTTGGCATCTCCATTGGCATTCCCATGAAGTCACGCCTTGCATAGTTAACAAAGTGTCTTCCTTGGATTTGGTTGACACTGAGGGCACATAGACGTGCGAGAGCTTCATGCATTGCCTTGACTAATCCATCTAGCTAGTTGTTCTCTCTTACGGAGAACTGGATTCTCCCGAACATTGGTGGTTCTATACTTCCGCGAAGATCACAAGGTTTAATTCACTACCTTCATTCTTTTTATTTGAGAAAAGTAATTTCTACTCATTGAAATTAACTAAGATTTAATATTCTCCAATTAAAATATGGGATCATATGGACACATGTCATCACCACATATTCTAACATATGGGAATGTGATTTAAAGGTTGGATCACATTTTAATAAGTTTAAGTTTAATAGTTAATGATTTAAAGTAACTAGAAATGCCTATATAGCATTATTTTGGTACTAGTCCAGAGTCACTGGGTGCAAACCTCAATATTAATATATATTCAGATAGGTATGGTGAAATGTGATTTTTGAGAGTTGGAATCAAGTCAAAATCTATTATGGTTGATTTTTCAAAAATATTTGAATGTGCAAATGCTTCTGTCTTGTTATTTTTAGTAGGAGAGATCTCTAACTCTAAATGAATTAAATCCAACGGGCGTGCATAGATCTTTTCAGAAACTTTCCAACAAAATTGGAATCTTCCTGAATTGATTTTTGAACTTAGGGACAGAAATAGTTTTAAGTCTAAATAGAAAAACACCTATTTGAATTTGTGGGCTAGCGCGGGAAATGAAATGGGTCGGTCCAGTGACGCTCAACAGTGCAGAGGGCGGCTGACAGGTTGGTCCCGCTTGTCAGCGAGACTTAAAACCCAAAACGGTATCAAGCGATCTAGGCCACACGATTAGAACACGGATCAACGACTGACAGTCGTCGTCGACGACGGACTCGTCGCCGGTGAGACTGAACCCTAAATGAATGGTGGGGGGTCTACTGGGGATGTACCAGGGCTCCAACTAATGCGGTGAGGCGGGCAATCGAACTCGACGACGACGGCGGGCTCAGGCAAGGTCGCGACAAAGGCTGAGGTGGACGGAATCGACGGCAACGTCTCCTCCTCTGTTGCGGCTGCCTCCGGTGAAATTCTGGTGGCCTGCTACTCGAGCTGCTCTGGCGAGAGGTGGTGAAGGACTGGTGGAGAGAGGGGAGTCGAATGGTGTGGAGATTGAGGCTGGGGAAGGCCTCCTTATATAGGCTCGAGGAGGGGACCGAGGGGGCGACGACGAGCTCCTCGGTGACAATGATACAGGGCGCTATCGGCATGGGCGGCGTAGGCGGATGGTGGCTTGCCTCCTGGCGGTGCTCTACGGCTTAATGGCGACACTAGGGCGGTGGATTGTGGTCGGGAGCGTATCGCGCTTTGAGGGAGAGAGGCCATGTCTGACGGGGTGCTGAGGTCTAGGCGCAGCGGCGTGCGCGGTATGGGGTCAAGGCATCGTCTGCTGCGTGCTGGCGGCAATCGCGCTCTGGCGCGCTCTGGCTTGCTCGTAGAGAGAAAGGGCGGCGCTGCTGGAAAGTGGTCCTGGGGTTGGGGTTGATTGAGGTGTGGACCGTGGGCGGCGGTAGGGTTGGGAGGAGCTAGTGGGCACGCTGGTTTGGCACGGCGCGGTCCCTGACCTGTTGTCCGTGTCTAGCGGGCGATGACCTCAAACGGGTGGCGCTGCACTGGTGCTGCGCCTAAGGGGGAAGCTGGTTGGGGACTTGGTTGGACTCAGGGGGGACAGAGGAGAGTAGAG
The DNA here is from genome assembly GCA_910589775.1 of Avena eriantha. NCBI lineage: Eukaryota > Viridiplantae > Streptophyta > Magnoliopsida > Poales > Poaceae > Avena > Avena eriantha. The sequence continues at coordinate 360,790,750 of OU342743.1, forward strand.
AGGGTGCAATGGGGGACAATGGCTTAACTAGAAACAGTAATAGTTACGCAGTTTGATCTTTGTCTGTCACCTGTTCGATCAAATGGCCGCAAGAACAAAATGTTTGAATTTTGAGCTGATTTTTGGTGGAGTGATGTAACTTATGCTTAAGCTTCTAGGTGTGCTTGGGCTTTTGAAATGGAGTTAATTTGAGTGGTTTTTTAGTAAGTCTGATCTATACATATGAACTACATCCAATTTTAAATTGTCATTTAAATTCAGTGTTTGGAAGTTTTTGGGATGAAACAAAGTGGGCCTTGGTACATCACTACTTGTACTAGTCAAGGGTGCAAAGAACCACAATTTTTTTTGTTAAGATTTGAGTTCTAGGAATAGCCAAAGTAGGCTAGGTGATTAAAATGGAAAAAGTGACCATTTGCTTATTTTATTTATTTTTCTTTGGGGTTTGTCTAGGAATGATCTAGATGATGTTTACTTCACCTTAGAATCATTTTACAACCATTGGATCACTCAAACATGGCAATTCAAAACAACTCCTAAATTATATGCACACACATATGAATGCTTAATGATTTTTAAATGGAAAAGTTTTTGTTAACCCTAAATTGGGTAGATTTGATCTTGATTAACCTTGGATTAGAGTTTTGGGATGTTACACTTGTCACCACCTACTTGACCATCCTGGACATCACCTTAATTGGATATCCCAGCTGATGATGCCACTACAGCAACGCGCACACAAGATGTGCTATTACTCCGGCCGTCTGGACCCGACCCGGTTGTCCCGTCGTGATCCCCGCTACCACAACCTTAAGGAGTGGGTGTGGACGATCACCAAGGAGAGGATCCCGGAGAACTCAAAGTTCGGCTTGGTCCCCTATAACCGTGACAACCGCACACCCCAGGTAATTTTCTTATCCATCGGTTATTTCTGCCTGTGTATTTTTTGCCGTCCAGCTAACCTCTTGACTTCCTTTCTTCTAACAGCACTTCCCCTGTATCATCCGGGAGGAGGGAGAGGCCCCCCTCCAGAACTTTGCGCCTGACCTTCCCGAGCCACGTGCGCGCGGTCTGCCTAGGAGTCGGACGGGGATGGTGACGTCTTCCCTAGCTGGAATGATGAGCCAGCACACGACCCCCACGCGGAGGTCGACAAAGAGGAGGAGGTCGCGCCGGCTCCGGAACCGGCCTAGCGCCGCACGGCGGATGGAGTGGATCTATCCAGTCCGGCGCTGGGGGGAGGGGGTCTAGCCGGCCCATCGTGGAGGAGTCGGCCCCCAAGAGGAGTCGGACCAACGCTCTCCCCCTTAGCCAGCTTAGCCAGAAGAAGGCGGCACCCCCGGTGGTGTAGGGGTGAGTTATCCTTTTGTCCTTGTATTTCTTTTCTTTTTCTTCTTGCATGACCTTTCATGTCTTTTGCTGTTTCTTACTTGCTTCTCTTATTTGTCTTTTTTCTTTTAGTTCGCTGGTTTCCTTTGGTGCCTAGAGCCCGGCGCGGGTGTCCACTGGCTCGCCACCCCATGCGTCGGACATCGCGCCATCTTTTGCTGCCGCCGGTGCCCCCACTCCTTCTCCCAGGGCCCCGCCGCCACTTCCACCTCGTGCTGATCCAGCTGCTGTAGCCGGAGCAGGGGGCGTCCCACCGACCACGGTGGTGCAGCCAGAAATGGCCGCGGCAACCCCACAAAGTAGAGGTAGTTCTCCCGTGGGTCCGAGGAGGGCCGCAGCCGGCAAGGAGCTCGTGGTCATCACCGACGACAATTCTGACGATGAGCCGGGGGAGGAGTAGCGGACGGCGGTCTGGGAGACGAAGGAGTCGCTGACCGTCAACGCTGTTGAGAACTACGCTTCTTATGCTGCCTCGCTGGCGGATCTGCCTACCACCCTTGAGCTGGCGGTGAAGGAGATCCGGCTGCTGGAAGCCACGGGTGGCAGCAACCGGACCTTGGAGCAGAAGCTGGCTACTGCCAACGGCACCTCCTAGAGTATGTATTTTTACCCGGGTTCCGTGATCGGTTACTTTCTTCTTCTTGTTCTTCTTTTTTTTTATGACAGTTGGTTTCTCGCAGAAGATCGATTGTCTGAAGAAGCTGCATTATAAGGAGTGGCACTCCAAGGAGGATGCGCTGGAGGCCACCCTCAAGGAGCACGACTCTACCCTCGCCAGCCAGGCCCAGGCCTTTGATCTTCTCGACGCCCAGAATAAGGACCAAGAGAAGGAGATCAAAAGGCTGGTGGACCGAGAGAAGGTCCTGCTCGAGGAGCTGATGTAGGTCGAGCGCCCCGCCAAGGGTAAGTACTTTCCGACTAGATTTTCTTGTCCGGATCCGGTAGCCGGACCTGACCTTCGCTTTTCTGACAGCCTTTTGTCCCAGCGTAGACTTGCTTGCGTATAACCGGCTATAGGAGAACTGGCCGGGGGAACAACCCACTTCCCAGGAGCTCGTCGCTCTGCTCGGCGAGAAGGCTCACGCGGTCTATGAGTTCCTGTGGCCAGACACAGCGGCTCCGGAGACAATCACCCAGCTGGCGGCCAGACACAGCAGCTCCGGAGACGATCGCCCAGCTGGCGGCCAAGGTGACGGAGGTGCCGGCTACCATAGAGTGGCTATGGGACTTGGCGGCACGAGCCAGAGCGGAGATGGCCTTGGCCTTGATGCTTTCCTGGTACAAGGACGCCTGCATCAAGAAGATCGATGGAGGGTTCCGTGCTAGTGCCAACCTCGCCCTCATCCATCGCCTCCACCATGAAGATTGCCGACTATGCTGACGTCGATGAGGTCATCACCGACTCGGAGTCCGCCGGGACGCCGGATGCGGGAGACGAAGCCTCATCGCAGCCGATTGGCGGAGACGTCGGAGCCAAAACTGCCAGCACGCCTCCTCCGCCTCCCGAAACTGCCTCTGGCTAGGACCGACCTCACGAGAAGGGCCCCGCCGCTTAGACATGATCCCTGGGATGCCGGGTGGATTTGTAATTATTTTGTCTTGTTGAACTTTGTTGCCTGTGCCGACTGTCTCTGACGCCGTGTGAACCTATGGGAGCTTCGACTCCCTTTTTATCCAATCGTACTGTTTGCTTGCTTCTATTTTTCTTTGTGATTTTTGGATGCTTCGAAGTTTTTATGTTTTGCCGGTTACGCTTATCCGGCTACCTTCACCCGGCTGAAGGCCTTTAGTCGGGGGAACTTCAACTCCAGTGGGGGCGCACCAGCGCACCCACTGGGTGTAGCCCCTGATATTCGGAGTAGCTAGTAGCAAAGCCAGGTGCTTCGAATCTTCTTCTTTCTTTTCTTCAAGACTTCAGCGTCGTCTGGCTAGACACCTCTAGCCGGCTAATCTTGATCCTGCCCAGGCCAATCCGACTACCACAACCGGTAGTGGGGCGCAGCAGTGCACCCACTAGGTGTAGCCCCCGAGATTCGGAGTGGCTGGCGGAGCCATGTGCTTCGAATCTTCCTTCTTTTCCCTCCCTTACCCTCACCTGGGCTCCAAATATCTGGCTACATGCCTTTAGCCAGTCGGAACTACATGATTCCACTACGGACGTGTGAGCACACCCAGTGGGTGTAGCCCCCGAGATTCGGAGCACTTGATGAAGGCAAGGATTTCGAATCTTCCTTCTTTTTGAAATCCAACTCGATGTGTTCATACAAAACAAACACACATATATGCCCATTTGTTAATAGGTTAGTCGTTTAAGGTAATACTTATTAACCGGAGGACAGGTTTGGTTTTTGAAAACTAGCTTGTGCTTCTCTAGACACTTAGTCACTTTCCCGTGCACTCTGTTGTTTACGCTGCGTCCTTGCTAGGCAGCCGGGTTGCGGTCTGCAGCCAGAACCGAAGTGAGCTGACAATGCATTGCGCATGGTACTGGGGGATTAGTAGCCGGATCATCTCAAACTAGTCGCAAGGCCAGAACACCCGATTTGTTGCCTCTCTTCCCCGTTTTTCATGTGGGATGGCTCGGGCTTTTGCTCTTGCTAGCCGGACAGCCGGGTTGCAGTCTGTAGCTAAGACTAAGAGTGGGCCTCTAACATCATTGCACACTACTCGGTCGGTTTGTCGATTTAGCAGGTCGGGCCAGCCAGCGAGCCCCAGGGTAGGGGTTCCTGGAGCCAGAAAACTGAACCGGAAAAAACTGAACCGGAAAACTGAACCATAGTGGGGGATGACCATGAACTTGGCGACGGCGGGGCGCCAGAGGAGAGCGTGTTATGAGCTCGACAGGTTCACCACCTCGAACCATACTAGCTCACGCTGGAAGTTCTCCTTGGTCCCGAAGAAGACGTCCAGCTAGATTTCACCCAGCGGAGCACCAGCCGGCCCTTGTAGTATGCCGTGGAACGTCGTGGTGGTCGGGCGCAGGTCGCACTCGCACATGCCAAGATTTTCCAGGGATGACCGTAGAGCAGGTTGAGGATGTTGCCCCCATCGATGAGGATGCGTGAAAAGCGGCAAGTGCGCTCGTTGGAGACGATGAGGAGGTCAAGCACCATGGCGTAGCCCCCAGGATTTCGAAGTTGATCTGGCTGATCCTCCTGTCTCTAGATGATGAGGATCTCTAACCAGTTCCGGTACTGGGGGACCGGGGAGACGATGGCGTTGACCTCCTTGGAGCACTATATGTGCCTATGCTTGTCGTCTAGCTCGGTCTCGAAGATGTGGTAGGCGGCGTGTGGCTAAGGGTAGCCCTTGTTGTTGTTGTTGTTGTTGTTGCCGCCATTGCCGCTGTTACCATTGTTGCCGGCTCCCTTAGCCGGTGGTAGGGGTCCACCGGGAGGGGCCGGTGTAGACGTTTCTAGTTGCCTTGGTCCTTCATCTGGCGGGTCCAGCTGTAGTCCCGGGTGGTGTGTGTAGCCAGCTTGAAGGGTCCGCTATGCCACTTGCACGGGCCATCGAACATTTGGTCGAAGGTGAGCCACGGCTTCTTCCATCTTGCATCGCCAGTCGGTGCGCCGGGCACACCCTCCACAACATTGAACTACCTCGCATGGTAGCGGGGCTTCTGCTGCCCAGCTTGGCGGTCCTCGTGGAACCGGTTGTTGTTGTCATGGCGCCTGCAGGATCTGGCTTCCCTAGTCCTGTTACTTGGCTGGTCACGAGCCGGCTCCGAGGGAGTCGGACGCCCGTCAGCACTCACCCGGAGAGGTTTCTTCATTGCGGCATCGGCAGTGGCGTACTGGTCCGCAACCGTCATGAGCTCCGCCATGGTTTTCGGCTCGTCACACAGTAGCCGGTGGCGAAGCATGGTGCCTTCTCGACACCCCTCGAAGAAGAAGTTGATCGCCTAGCTCTCCAAGATGCCCTCGTAGGTGTTGTGTGCTCCATCCATCTGGCAAGGTACTCGCGGTCCGACTCGCGGTCGCCCTGGACTTACAAGGCCAGGTCGCGCGGGTGTCCCAGATGCTTGTACGTGCCATTGAAGTTGAGGACGAACACCTCCTCTAAATCTGGCCAGGCGTTGATGCTGTTGGGCCCGAGGTTGTTGAGCCATGTCCTCGCTGACCCGGTTAGCATGAGGGGGACATAGCGCACCGCTATGCGCTTGTTCCCATGGGCGATGCTGACTGCCGTGGCATAGTCGATCAGCTAGTCCTCGGGCTTCATGCTGCTGTCATACTTGGGGGTATCTTGGGGCAGGATAAACTTATCAGGGTCCGAAACAAACCTGTCTGATGGAGTCTTCCTCTTCCGTGATGCGCGCTTGAGCTAGGAGCTCGATGCGTTCACGGGCATCCGGATGGTCTGGGTTGGGAGCTCCTGATGGGTTCGTAGCATGGAAAACAAAAAATTTCTACCGCAAGAACGAACAAAACCTAGATCCAATCTAGATAAAAGCCAAGATCTAATCTATTAGACATGAGCAACGAGATAGATAGGAACTAACCCTCGTAGATCTGAAAGCGTTAACGAGATTAGATCTCGTGGTTGATGCAGTTGATCACTTGCAGATCTCAAGATCGTGTGGACGATCCTTCCGGCGTCGTGTTCCGGCAGCGCTTCCGCAGTCGGTCAAGTGGACGATCCTTCCGGCGCCGCGTTTCGGCAGCGCTTCCGGAGTCGGTCACACGTGCGGAGTCAAAGTAGACCTTCCTCTCCTCGTTCCAGCGAGCAGCGGAGGTAGTAGATCTTCTCCACGGAATCCCAGCAGCACGACGGTGTGGTGGTGGTGGTGGAGTAGAGAATTTTGCAGGGCTTCGCCTATGCCTGTGCAGAAGAAAGGAGGAGGAGAGAGGCGGCAGAGATTGGAGTTATGGGAGCAGGGCTTGGAGGGAGCGCCCCTGCCCTTCTATTTAAGGGAGGGAGGGCGCCTTGGGGAGGGGGAGTCCTTGTAGGACTCCCCTCCTCTAGGCCCGGCGGATTGGGGAGGGGGGGAGGAGTCCTCCTTCCCCACGACTCCTAGTCTTGACCCACCAGGACTCCTTTGATCCCTTCCTTGGTTTTCAAGCAAACTCCAAGATACCTTCCAGAACCTGCCGGAACATTCCAAAACCTTCTAGAACCCTCATACAAATACTCCGGAACATTTCCTAACTCAGAAAATGATCCCCAATATATGAATCTCATTCTCCGGACCATTCCGGATCTCCTCGTGATGTCCCGGATCCATTCCGAGACTCCGAACAAAATTCGGTCTCCAACGCACATTCCATATCTACTTAAAACAACTTCGAACCTTAAGTGTTTCACCCTACGGTTCGTGAATATGTAGACATGACAGAGACACATCTCCTATCAATAACCATCAGCGGGACTTGGCGATCCATAATGGCTCCCACATACTCAACGATGACTTCGTGATCGATTGAACCATTTACATACGAAACCAATTCCCTTTGTCACGCGATACTATACTTATCCGAGGTTTGATCGTCGGTATCTCCATACCTAGTTCTACCTCGTTACTGATAAGTACTCTTTACTCGTTCCGTGATATGTCATCCCTTGTGACCCAGTCACGTGCTTGCAAGCTAACTAGATGACATTCCACCGAGAGGGCCCAGAGCATATCTATCCGTCATATGGATGGACAAATCCCAATCTTGGTTCATGCGCTTCAACACATACTTTCAGAATACCCAATGACACCTTTATGACCACCTAGTTATGAAGCGGTGTTTGATGTCATCAAAGTACCCATCCGGTGATGGTGATTAACACAACCTCATGGTCGAAGGATTAGGTTACTATGCATTTAAAAGCTTACAGCAATACGAACTTAATGACTTGATCTTATGCTACGCTTACTATGGGTGTGTGTCCATCACATCATTATCCTAATGATATAACCTTGTTATTAATCACATCCTTATGTCCATGATCAAGAAACCATGATCATCAATCAATCAACAAGCTAGTTCAACAAGAGGCATACTAGGGACTCTCTTATGTTTACAAAACACACATGTATTAGTGTTTCCTAATAATACAATTATAGCATGGGATGTAAACATTCATCATAAACACAAAGATATAATAATAATCACTTTTATTATTGCCTCTTGGGCATATCTCCAATAGCTCCTACCCGGCCCGAGAGACGGGAACCGGCAGGTCATGGCGCTTTGGTTGGTGGAGGGGGAGGTGGTGGGTTGCTGTTCACCGTCTGCTCTTGGCGCGGCTAGCCCATGTTGCCAGAGTTGCGGTGCTGGCTACGGGATCTAGCCAGAGGAGAGGATGCCTGCTTGGTCTTGCGGGGTGCACCCCTAGTGTTGCCGGGCGGCTTGCTTCCCCTGGAGCAGCTGGGGTCCTCGTGCATCTGCCGGATGGAATCAACCTGATCATCCGTGATCCGGAGGATCTCCTGCACCCAAGCTTGTTGCCAGTCTCGCTCCTCGCCCTCCATGCTGGGCAGCTCGTCTGCCACGGCTCACGTCGCGCGCAGGTTCTTGATGGGCGTGCTATAGGCAGGTCGGACGAGAACAGGTAGCGGATCTGGCTCGCCATCCCTATCTATCCTTCCTCTTAGCTCGCTGCCCCGGTGCCGCACTTGCCCGCGCCAGCTCGGCTCCGCTATAGCCGGAGTGTGGGCATGGGCGCAGTCGTACTCGCACTGGGTGATATCAATCTGCTTCTTGGCCGCAGCCAGCTCGATGGCCTCCTGCAAGAAAGGCTGCCTTTCCATGGTGAAGTTAGCCTCTGCCTCCTCCGGGTTGTCCCCGAGGTTAACCGGTGTGAGGAGCCGGTCGATGGCCTCTTCCACCGGATTCTTTGACCATAGTGGGCCGGAAGTTTTGACCTCGTCCGTGCCCTGCTCCCGAGGACGGCTAGGCTGGGAGCTAGAGCCGGCCATCATGACCTCGACACTGAGCGAGGCGACAGAGATGCCGCTGCTAGGGAGCAGCGATTCCGGGATGGAGACAATCTCCCTAGGGAAACACTCAGTCACGGTGGCGACGTAGACGGGGAGGTCGCCGGAAAGCAGAATGGAGCTGTTTGCTAGAAATGTGGATCCGGCAAAATAGGAGGCGTTGTCGATGACGCAGTCAAACTTGCCGAGCGTAATGTCAACACCCGTATTTTTAATCCTAGATGCCTGTTATGCCATACATCGCAATCCCAGGATTACCATTTTTGCGGGACATACCAGATTGGATATCAAAGTACATCATGCATTACAAACCATAATAAGGTCTTACACAAATAAAGGATCTCATGATCTAGTCTGAATACAAACAAGCAGCGGAATAATGAGCGTAGCAGCGGGCTCCATCTTCAGTGTCATAGGCAATGTTGACGATGGGAGATGATCCTAGTTGTCGTAGCCGTCCTGCTGTTCATCTTCCGGATAGTCCTCCTCATAGTCTGTCCACGAGAATAGACAGGGACAAAGCCATGAGTACTCTTTAAGTAGTCGCAAACTATCACTAACAAGTAAGGTAGTTCTAGTAGGAATCCTAAGCTCTAAGTTTATTTGCAAAAAGCCAGATTTATCTAAACTGAGTTCAGAAGCAAAGAAAGTTAACTTAAAAGTTCTAAGTCACTTAAGTTCGGAATCTAGTTTTCATATTCACAACCCTGTTGTGGTCAATTCAAAACCATATTTCACTTCACAAGTCATTTTGAAAATATCTGACGACGAAACAGTATGGCCACTCCAACTGTCCATGACTGCGGACGCGGCTATTGGAATAGTTTGACACTCTGCATAGGTTGTACACTTTTACCACAAAATTCGATACATCCATCGGGAATAACCCTGAATCATCATACTTCGTATGTGGATAATAAATCATAAACTTTCCTTTACACACTCTAGTATAATCACCTCTCCTATGAGCTTGGTCTCCCAGCCATGGCCATCTGCCATCCTGGGCACTGCATAGGTGGACAATCATCAAGAGGTAGCCTGAACTCAAACCTCTTCCGCTAGGGAATCCATACTAATGCATATAAACTTCCGGCTAAGCCTTACCCAATTCAGGTATTGTGGTTGTACGGTAAAATTGGAATGGTATCGCATCCAAACCCAACCATCAGTTTTTATAAAGGGATAAGGCTCATGCCTCAACATTTTCATCATCAAATCCATTTATGTTTCTCAACACATGTCAAAACATTTCAATAGAATGACTCATCATTCCAAGGTTTTCATAATCATTTTCACCAAGTATTCCCATCTAATGTGATCAAGTTCTATGTTTAGCACTAGCCACTAAGTTAAGAGTGTTCACTAATGAGGGATGCTAATCTCAATCTCATGCCATAGAATGACATCTAGTATAGGCCTAGTTTTATACTCTTTATGCTATCTATACTATCTTTCCAAAACCTCACAAAGCATTAACTAAAAGTAAAGAACTTTGCTAAAGTAAAAGAGTAAAGCTTGCAAGTAGAACTTGGGGTGGGTATAAATCAAAATGTATAACCAAAGCATGCCTAAGGCATGTTGCTTAGGTTAGAGCTTGCATAGATCTAGCTTGCTAATAATAGCTTGCCTTGATTGGTGAAGTGATTGAAGTTTTCTTTGTCTTCTTCGGGGTAGAACTCCTCTTCCTCGTAGACTTGGTCGGTACTATCGTCTATAAATGAATACGGGGTACACAATCACCAAACAATACTTAACTCGTCTATTTATCACACTGAGGTTCAAACTTCATGATCTAGCATCATCACAATCATCACAAGATTTAAAGAACTAATTTGATTTAGTTTATTTGAGAAAAGTAATTTCTACTCCTTGATTAATATTCTCCAATTAAAATATGGGATCATGTGGACACATGTCATCACCACATATTCTAATACATGTGAATGTGATTTAAAGGGTTGATTAATTTTTATAAAGTTTAAGATTATTATTTAAATGATTTAAAGTGACTAGAAATGCCCTAATAGCATTCTTTTCATACTAATCCAATGTCACTTCATACAAACCTAAATTTTTTTACATACTCAGATAGGTATCATCAAATGTGATTTTTGAGAGTTCGAATAACCTCAAAAGCTATTATGGTTGATTTTTGAAAAATGTTTGAAGTTGCAAAGGTCTCTTCTTGTTATTTTTTGTTTATATTATCTCTAACTCCAAATTATTTAAATGCAATGGGCTTGGATAGATAATTCAATTATCTTTCTAAAGAAATTTGAATCATAAAATTTTCTTAAGTGAAACTATCTGAATTAATTTTTGAATTTAGGGACACAAGCTAGTTTAAACTAATAAGGAAAATCCTTATTTGAATTTTTGGGTGAGCACAAGAAAGCTAAACGGGCTGGCCCAACTGCACAGCGCAGCGCAGCGCGCGGCTGACAGAGGGGGTCCACTGGTCAGAGAGACTAACTAAACGAAATGGTATCTTTCAACCAGAGCCCTATGATCTAAATCTAATCCAATGGCTGAGGGTCGTCGTCGATGACGAACAGCTCCGGCGACGAGCTAAACCTAACGTGGCGGTGGGGGTCTAGCAGGGCTCACCTGGGCTCCAGCTAGGCTCGACGACGGGGGCAAACGACATGGTAGACGACGACGAGGCGAGGCATGGTCACGGCGAGGCTTGGGATGGTCGCAATCGATGGTGCCCTTCTCCGCCAGCAGCGGGGACTCCGGTGCAATTCTGGCTCGGTGGTGCTCGCCTTGCTCCGGGAAGAGGTGTGGGAGGCTCAGTGGTGAATGGGGAGTCGAATGGTGTGAGGAATGGAGGCTGGGGTGGCCTCCTTTTATAGCTTGACGAGGGGACAAAACGGTGCGGGCTGGCGTCTCCGGCGAGGGCGGTACGGAGAGCTAAAGGCATGGCTAGGGTAGGTGGACAGTGCGGTGTCTCTAGGTGGTCGTTGCTAGCTTAGAGGCGAGGCGTGGGGCGGCTGGGTTTGGTCGGGTGCGTGCGGTGCTCTGAGCGGAGGCAGAGGTGCTTGCGGTGGCTTGTGGCAGCTGCGGGTCGTGCGGTGGCAAACTAGGGTGTCTGCCGGGGTGCTGCGATCATGCCGGGTCTGTGCACATGAGGGGAGGTCAAGGCGCGAGCTGGCAGGGCTGGTCGGGCACGGCGCACTGGCACGATCTGGACATGGCGCAAAGAGGCGGTGCGGGGCGGTGCTAGTGTGGTCCACGGCTCAGCTGGGGCTGTGGCCTAGATAGGGTGTGGCGGTACGCTACGGCAATGCTAGTGGACATGCTTGTTGGACGTAGGCTGGTCTAGTGTGAGCTGGCCATGGTCGGCCGGCGATGACCACTTTCGGGCGGCGCTCCACTGTGCCAGCGGCGAAGGGAGGAGCTGGTCTGGGGCTGGGTTAGGCTTAGAGGGAACACGGGAGTAACTAGGGGATAAATGGGTCGATGATCATAGTACAAAACAATGAAGTTAGGCTAGAGATTTTTCTGTGCATGCCAAGTGTTTGATGAAATGGCCGCATGAAAATTATTTTTGAATTTTTGATTCAAATTTTTTGAGTGATCTTATATTAAGCTTGAGAGACTAGGTTTGCTTGGGATTGTCAAGGTGAACTGATTTGGTAGGTTTTTGAAAAAGTGGGATCTTCACATATGAATTGGATTCAATTTTCAAATGTCCTTTAAATGGATTTGCTAGATGTTTTTGTAAGTTTGTAAAGTGGGCCTTGATACATCGTTACTTGGTCTAGCAAGGGGGGAAAGAGGAGAATATCATTTTGCGGCCCGGAAGTTGGGGTAGCCAGGCAACGCGGTACCCAAGTTGATTTTTATCACCGCGATTCGAAAAGTTGGGGAACCAATTGCTGAGAGGGGTCATTCGAGTGAATGATGGCCAAAGCCAATATTTTCAAATCGTGCCCGTTAAGTCAGGATATTCCATTACACTAGTTCCTGATGTGCCCCTCCTTCGCCGGTCACTCTTCTTAGCCACCCTGCACGTGTCGTAGGGGCAAATCCATTACTGTACTTTCCTAAATCTCGACACTGAATCTTGCTACGACGGCGGCGGCGGCCCCTTTTCTTCCCTTCCCCGACCCTAAATCTGCCGGCATCGGAGGACCTTTTTTCTCCCTCCCCCGCCACTAGATCCGACGGCGGTGGCCCAGCATGTCTAGCAAGCGAAGGTTGTAGCTACGTCGCCGACTGAAAAGGGTCCGTCCGGGCCCAAGTCTGGGGCTCAACGCGTAGCAGCGACGAGGTCTTCAGCCCCGGTTAGCAAGGAGGCCAGCAAGGATTCTGCTCCCAAAGTACCTAAGAGCAGTGGGTTGAAGAGAAAAGCAAGGCCGGCGGTGGATTGTTCGGCTCCGGTGGGCGGATGCAGCACTCAGATCTCGAAGAAAAAAAACCCGGGAGAAGAATGGTAGTTGAATTTTTCTTATCTGTGCCTTATCTTGCAAGTAAATTAGTTACGGCATAATATAATCGAATGAACTCAAATGTTCCCCTTTTTAATCAAATTAGGCACATTTTTGATACAAGTGACCTATATGAGTTCGCAGTTCAAGTTCGGCAGTACATTTCAAAGCTTGATTTTGGTTGCGAGAGGGTTGTGTTCGGGCAAGATGTGCATCTGCTTGTGAATTGCAAAGAGGTTGTGTCTGTTTCGCAGCTGGTAGATATGCTTGCCACTAGAATTCCCTCGGGTTCTAGACAGAGGACAAAATTGGTGTGGCGCAACATGAATGATACCTATCAGCAAATTGAGTAGTCCCATGATCTTCAGATGATTTGGGAGTGTTGTGCAGCTGATCGTAAGGTGAAAGTTGAAGCGATGATTGATGATATGTATGCAGATGCTGGAGATCTTGCTGCCAGAGCTTCTGCTCGTAGAGAATACGGACCAATGGATGATGATCTAGATAAGTTCAGTATGCGCATAGAGCTGGATTCATAAATGGCAAAACTTGATGAGGGAGTTAATAAGCCAGTTTCATCATGTACTATGGAGATCACTGTCGATTCCAAAAACATAATTCTTGATGAAATGAGAGAGATGATCTGTAAGGAAATCAGTATTGGCCCTAAGTAGATGGCAAAAATCCGGTGGTGGCATCATAAGAAGCAGCAATTCATAGATGTTTTGGATACTGAAGATCTTATGCAGATTATGCGGCAAAAGAAGCGAACCAGGAATGTGTTCTTCCTTGGTACCATTTCTGATGTTGTTGAATAGGTTATAGTGGATGTAGACGCCCCTGTAGTGGCTGAACAGAATGAGGTGGTCGATGTTGATGAGATCTGATGAGAGCTCCTACCCTGGGCTTGTCATATGGACTGTGGGGTTCCCCTGCATGTATTTGTAATATTGACTGCTGTTGCATTTAGAGCATGCTTCTGTGATTATGTTTGTTGAGAGATTGCGATATAATGCTGTGCGAGCTGTCGAGATTTTCGGACATGTCACTCACTGAAACCATCGTTGTTATAATAAGACATAAGTACATTGTAGTTGACATGATTATGTTTCTTAAGATGATGTACCGTACTTGTTTCAGTTATTATGTTTGTTGGGACATTGTAATGTAATGTTTTGTGAAACCATGACTGGACTAGTGATGCATAAATACATTGTAGTTGACATGATTATGTTTCTTGAGATGATGTACTGTACTTGTTTCTGTTATTTTGTTTGTTGTGAGACTGTAATGTAATGTTTTGCGAAACCATGACAAGACAAGTGATGTGTAAGTACCTTGTAGTCGACATGATTTTGTTTCTTGAGTTGATGTAATATACTTGTTTCTGTGATTACGTTTGAAGAGAGATTATAATGTGATGTTTTGTGAAACCATGTTGTGGTTATGTTTGTTGGGAGATTATAATGTAATGTTTTGTGAAACCATGACTAGAGATGTGATGCATAAGTACCTTCTAGTTGACATGATTTTGTTTCTTTGGATGATGTAATATACTGGTATGTTTTCATTAGGCAATGAAATTGGGATGGAGGGAGTGCAGGTTTAATATTTGAAATGAGAATGTGTGAAGAGAATCCATATCAGGCAGGAGACAGTAATCCAGGGAAAGGGAATGGTATCCATTAAACTATTGTAACATGCCAATTTAGTCATCATTGCAGCGGTAGAAGGGCTGCTCTCTCTCTCTCTCTCTCTCTCTCTCTTTCTCTCTCTCTCTCTCTCTCTCACTGACACTGTCACCGTCGCCGTCGCATTTGCCATGCTGTCCTTGAACGGTGAGGACAACCAGTCGAGCAGCGATAGCCTTCTCTCCGACATCGAGTATTCCTTCGACGATGTGAGTTCCTCTGTTTTCTCAAGCTAGGGTTAGGCAATGGTAAATCACTCGATCTGAGCTCCTTATGTGCATGCAATTGTGTTCGATTTCAGCTTTGCGTTTACCTATAGGTACCAAGGACGATCTACGACTCCGAATGGGAGGGCCTATATCTCGATGGAGAAGTGCCATGTGACCATGGGCTAAAACTAACGAGATATGTTGCATTCGAAGGCAGTAACACTGGGAGAAGGTTTTTGGGCTGTACAAATCAGGTTTGTTTACATTATGTGCAACTGTGACATGAAGTAAAATGTATCGTGCATGTTCATAACACTATAGTGTGTGTGTTTTTAGGTTGGCCTGGTGTGTAAATCTGTAGAGTGGGTGGATCTTGAGTGGCCAGATGCACTTAAGAAATGTTTGGCACAGTTATGGGAGATGTATGAGTTGGAAAGGTCGGGGAGATTTACTGATGTAAGTGATGCAGATGAAAAAATTTATAAGCTGTCGGTATGAAATAAGGAGCTAGAATAAGAAATCGAGAATTTGCAGTCAAATCTAACTAACGGAATCGATGGGAGCTTGGTTGTTGGAACTGCAAAGAAGCTTTAGGATAGTCACAGGTTGCTGATTCATAAGGCAGAAAAGGAGAGGGATCAGCTCAGGGAAGACAAGAAGAAGCTAGAGTGCTGCATTGCGGATCTGTTGAAGGAACTGAAGAAGGCGCGCGAGGGTGAACAAGGACAGACTATAGAGGATAAAGGAAATTCGAGATGAATAATTTATGTTGTACCAATGCCTAAAACTAGTTAATTGTAAGGCTTGCAGTTGCGCTTTCCGAACTAAGCCAAACTCAATCCTCGAGCAAACTAATTTCAGACGAACACACATATCGTGCATAGAGTTAAGTTCACGCTTACAAAATCAACACTGCAGAGGATAAACCAGGCAGTTCAGTACTAAATAGACATATGTTGTGTTCAAGCGAGCCTGGCCCAGAGCTTCCTATTTTCCTCCCTAAGATGGGCCAGCTCCTTCAGTACTATGTCATGCTTCAGCTGTAGGTTCCAGCGCTCTGTCACGGATTGGAGAATTTGGTCCGTAGCCATACGATTTTCCTTCAAGATCCCTTTCATGATCTTCGTCTTCTTCCTAGCCGAGGCGCGACCTTCACTATGTAGCTTCGCCCAGTCGATGTTTAACTCCTTCAGTTTCTGGCACTTGTCAAAAAGGACCACGAATTCAGTGCGCAGTTGGTCAAAGGCCAGTTTCTGGGAATTCTGCTTCTCCCTTTGGATTGCTATCTTGTCATTTAGCCAGGTTGCTAGGTCCTGGTCGATCTTTCGCCTCTTTCCCTGCAACAAAAATATATGGTACGGTTTGTTCAGTTCACTAGGACAAGCTGGTTAGTTTCCATAATTAACTGAATCGACTAGTGGCACTTTCATAATTTCAAGGAAGAAGCAATCTAGGACTTTTGAAATGTGTGTTCTCTACAGAGACCACACATGGATCCACCGGTGTCATTGCATGTATGTTCTTTTCACTAACAACAACTTGAGTCATTGCATGTGTGTTCTCTTCACAATCCACACATGGATCCACCAGTGTCATTGCATGTGTGTTCTTTTTAGTAACAACAACCAGTGTCATTGCATGTGTGTGCTCTTCACAATCCACACATGGATCCACCAGTGTCATTGCATGTGTGTTCTTTTTACTAACAACAAAAAGAGTCATTGAAATGTGTGCTCTCTTCAGAGACCACACATGGATCCACTAGTGTCATTGCATGTGTCTTCTTTTCACTAACAACAACCAGAGTCATTGCATGTGTGTTCTTTTCACATACCACATATGGATCACCATTGTCATTGCATGTGTGTTCTTTTCACAATCCACCCATGGATCCACTAGTGTCATTTCATGTGTGTTCTTTTTAGTAACAACAACCAGAGTGATTTTGCATGTGTGTTCTTTTCACATACCACCTATGGATCCACCAGTGTCATTGCATGTGTGTTCTTTTCACTAACAACAACCAGAGTCATTGCATGTGGCGTCTTTTCACATACCACCTATGGATCCACTAGTGTCATTGCATGTGTGTTCTTTTCCCATACCACCTATGGATCCACCAGTGTCATTGAAATGTGTGTTCTCTACAGAGACCACACATGGATCCACCGGTGTCATTGCATGTATGTTCCTTTCACTAACAACAACTGGAGTCATTGCATGTGTGTTCTCTTCACAATCCACACATGGATCTACCAGTGGCATTGCATGTTTGTTCTTTTTAGTAACAACAACTAGTGCCATTGCATGTGTGCTCTCTTCAAAGACCACACATGGATCCAGTATTGTCATTGCATGTGTGTTCTTTTCACATACCACATATGGATCCACCAGTGTCATTGAAATGTGTGTTCTTTTTGGTAACAACAACCAGAGTGATTTGGCATGTGTGTTCTTTTCACATACGACCTATGGATCCACATGTGTCATTGCATGTGTGTTCTTTTCACTTATAACAACCAGAGTCATTGCATGTGTGTTCTTTTCACATACCACCTATGAATCCACCAGTGTCATTGCATGTGTGTTCTTTTCACAATCCACCCATGGATCCACCAGTGTCATTCCATGTGTGTTCTTTTTAGTAACAACAACCAGAGTCATTTTGCATGTGTGTTCTTTTCACATACCACCTATGGATCCACCAGTGTCATTGCATGTGTGTTCTTTTCACTAACAACAACCAGAGTCATTTTGCATGTGTGTTCTTTTCACATACCACCTATGGATCCACCAGTGTCATTGAAATGTGTGTTGTCTACAAAGACCACACATGGAATCACCGGTGTCATTGCATGTATGTTCATTTCACTAACAACAACTGGAGTCATTATGTGTTCTCTTCACAATCCACGCATGGATCCACCAGTGGCATTGCAAGTGTGTTCTTTTTAGTAACAACAACCAGTGCCATTGCATGTGTGCCCTCTTCAGAGACCACACAGGGATCAACCATTTTCATTGCGTATGTGTTCTTTTCACATACCACATATGGATCACCAGTGTCATTGAAATGTGTGTTCTTTACAGAGACCACACATGGATCCACCAGTGTCACTGCATTTGTGTTCTTTTTAGTAACAACAACTAGTCATTTTGCATGTGTGTTCTTTTCACATACGACCTATGGATCCACCAGTGTCATTGCATGTGTGTTCTTTTCACAATCCACAAATGGATCCACCAGAGTCATTGCATGTGTGTTCTTTTTAGTCACAACAACCAGAGCCATTTTGCATGTGTGTTCTTTTAGCATACCACCTATGTATCCACGAGTGTCATTGCATGTGTGTTCTTTTCACTAACAACAACCAGAGTCATTTTGCATGTGTGTTCTTTTCACATACCACCTATGGATCCACCAGTGTCATTGAAATGTGTGTTCTCTACAGAGACCACATATGGATCCACTAGTGTCTTTTTTTATGTGTGTTCTTTTCACTAACAAAAACTTGAGTCATTGCATGTGTGTTCTCTTCACAATCCGCACATGGATCCACCAGTGTCATTGCATGTGTGTTCTTTTAGTAACAACAACCAGTGTCATTGCATGTGTGCTCTCTCCACAGACCACACATGGATCCACCAGTGTCATTGCGTGTGTCTTCTTTTTACTAACAACAACAAGAGTCATTGAAATGTGTGCTCTCTTCAGAGGCCACACATGGATCCACCAGTGTCATTGCATGTGTGTTCTTTTCACTAACAACAACCAGAGTCATTGCATGTTTGTTCTTTTTAGAATCCACCCATGGATATACCAGTGTCATTGCATGTGTGTTCTTTTTACTAACAACAACCAGAGTCATTTTGCATGTGTGTTCTTTTCACATACCACCTATGGATCCGCTAGTGTCATTGCATGTGTGTTATCTTCACTAACAACAACTAGAGTCATTGCATGTGTGTTCTTTTCACATACCACATATGGATCCACAAGTGTCATTGAAATGTGTGTTCTCTACAGAGACCACACATGGATCGTCCAATGTTATTGCATGTGTGTTCTTTTTAGTAACAACAACCAGAGTCATTTTGCATGTTTGTTCTTTTCACATACGACCTATGGATCCACCAGTGTCATTGCATGTGTGTTCCTTTCACAATGCACCATGGATCCACCAGAGTCATTACATGTGTTTTCTTTTTAGTAACAACAACCAGAGTCATTTCGCATGTGTGTTGTTTTCACATACCACCTATGGATCCACCAGTGTCATTACATGTGTGTTCTTTTCACTAACAACAACCAGAGTCATTTTGCATGTGTGTTCTTTTCACATACCACCTATGGATCCACTAGTGTCATTGAAATGAGTGTTCTCTACAGAGACCACACATGGATCCACCGGTGTCATTGCATGTATGTTCTTTTCACTAACAACAACTAGAGTAATTGCATGTGTGTTCTCTTCACAATCCACACATGGATCCACAAGTCTCATTGCATGTGTGTTCTTTTTACTAACAACAACAAGAGTCATTGAAATGTGTGCTCTCTTCAAAGACCACATATGGATCCACCAGTGTCATTGCATGTGTGTTCTTTTCACTAACAACAACCAGAGGCATTGCCTATGTGATCTTTTCGCATACCACATATGGATCACCAGTGTCATTGCATGTGTGTTATTTTTACTAACAACAACAAGAGTCATTGAAATGTGTGCTCTCTTCAAAGACCATAGACGGATCCAGCAGTGTCATTGCATGTGTGTTCTTTTCACTAACAACAACCATTGCCTATGTGTTCTTTACACATACCACATATGGAACACCAGTGTCATTGCATGTGTGTTCTTTTCACAATCCACCCATGGATCCACCAGTGTCATTGCATGTGTGTTCTTTTTAGTAACAACAACCAGAGTCATTTCGCATGTGTGTTCTTTTCACATACCACCTATGGATCCACAAGTGTCATTGCATGTGTGTTCTTTTCACTAACAACAACCAGAGTCATTGCATGTGTGTTCTTTTCACATACCACCGATGGATCCACCAGTTTCATTGCATGTGTTTTCTTTTCACAATCCACCCATGGATCCACCAGTGTCATTGCATGTGTGTTCTTTTGACTAACAACAACCAGAGTCATTTTGCATGTGTGTTCTTTTCACATACCACCTATGGATCCACCAGTGTCTTTGCATGTGTGTTCTTTTGACTCACAACAACTAGAGTCATTTTGCATGTGTGTTGTTTTCACATACCACCTATGGATCCACCAGTGTCATTGAAATGTGTGTTCTCTACAGAGACCACACATGGATCCACCGGTGTCATTGCATGTATATTCTTTTTACTAACAACAACTGGAGTCAGTGCATGTGTGTTCTCATCACAATCCTCACCTGGATCCACCAGTGTCATTGCATGTGTGTTCTTTTTAATAACAACAACCAGTGTCATTGCATGTGTGCTCTCTTGAGAGACCACACATGGATCCACCAGTGTCATTGCATGTGTGCTCTCTTCAGAGACCACACATGGATCCACTATTTTCATTGCATCTATGTTCTTTTCACATACCACATATGGCTCACCAGTGTCATTGAAATGTGTGTTCTTTTTACTAACAACAACAAGAGTCCTTGAAATGTGTGCTCTCTTCAAAGACCACACATGGATCCACTAGTTTGATTGCATGTGTCTTATTTTCACTAACAACAACCAGAGTCATTGCATGTGTGTTCTTTTCACTTACCACATATGGATCACCAGTGTCATTGCATGTTGTTCTTTTCACAATCCACCCATGGATCCACCAGTGTCATTGCATGTGTTTTCTTTTTAGTAACAACAACGAGAGTAATTATGCATGTCAGTTCTTTTCACATACCACCTATGGATCCACTAGTGTCATTGCATGTGTGTTCTTTTCACTAACAACAACCAGAGTCATTGCATGTGTGTTGTTTTCACATACCACCTATGGATCCACCAGTGTCATTGCATGTGTGTTCTTTTCCCATACCACCTATGGATCCACCAGTGTCATTGAAATGTGTGTTCTCTAGAGAGACCACACATGGATCCAC
Source organism: Avena eriantha (assembly GCA_910589775.1). Lineage (NCBI taxonomy): Eukaryota > Viridiplantae > Streptophyta > Magnoliopsida > Poales > Poaceae > Avena > Avena eriantha. The sequence continues at coordinate 360,811,501 of OU342743.1, forward strand.
CGGTGTCATTGCATGTATGTTCCTTTCACTAACAACAACTGGAGTCATTGCATGTGTGTTCTCTTCACAATCCACACATGGATCTACCAGTGGCATTGCATGTGTGTTATTTTTAGTAACAACAACCAGAGTCATTTTGCATGTGTGTTCTTTTCACATACCCCTTTTGATCCACCAGTGTCATTGCATGTGTGTTCTTTTGACTAACAACAACTAGAGTCATTTTGCATGTGTGTTGTTTTCACATACCACCTATGGATCCACCAGTGTCATTGAAATGTGTGTTCTCTACAGAGACCACACATGGATCCACCGGTGTCATTGCATGTATATTCTTTTCACTAACAACAACTGGAGTCAGTGCATGTGTGTTCTCATCACAATCCACACATGGATCCACCAGTGTCATTGCATGCGTGTTCTTTTTAATAACAACAACCAGTGCCATTGCATGTGTGCTCTCTTCAGAGACCACACATGGATCCACCTGTGTCATTGCATGTGTGCTCTCTTCAGAGACCTCACATGGATCCACTGTTTTCATTGCATGTGTGTTCTTTTCACATACCACATATGGCTCACCAGTGTCATTGAAATGTGTGTTCTCTACAGAGACCACACATGGATCCACCAGTGTCATTGCATGTGTGTTCTTTTTAGTAACAACAACCAGTCATTTTGCATGTGTGTTCGTTTCGCATACCACCTATGGATCCACCAGTGTCATTGCATGTGTGTTCTTTTCACAATCAACCCATGGATCCACCAGATTCATTGCATGTGTGTTCTTTTTAGTAACAACAACCAGAGTCATTTTGCATGTGTGTTCGTTTCACATACCACCTATGGATCCACCAGTGTCATTGCATGTGTGTTCTTTTCACAATCCACCCATGGATCCACCAGAGTCATTGCATGTGTGTGATTATTAGTAACAACAACCAGAGTTATTTTGCATGTGTGTTCTTTTCACATACCACCTATGGATCCACCAGTGTCATTGCATGTGTGTTCTTTTTCACTAACAACAACCAGAGTCATTTTGCATCTGTGTTCTTTTCACATACCACCTATGGATCCACCAGTGTAATTGAAATGTGTGTTCTC